>JAJHUR010091636.1:0-85116 GCA_027495735.1 Lutjanus campechanus | reverse complement strand
TGTGTGTGTGTGTGTGTGTGTGTGTGTGTGTGTGTGTGTGTGTGTGTGTGTGTACAGAACCTTGTCCATGGGCATTAGACTAAACCTTGAATAACTATGTATGCAACTATAGGAAGTTCCTAATTGCATATTTCCCCTGTCCCAGCATGCTGCTGTCCCATATTATCAATCATACACTTTAATGCATATTTTGTTGCTTAAACTGATCACAAAGATAATTTTTTTGATAACTAGCTGTGAACTGCCTGTCGCATTGACTGTACAGTAGATTGTTGGTGCAGACCTTGACCTTTGACCTTTGACCACCAAACTCTAATCAGTGCATCCTTATGTCAAAGTCAACATTCAAATAATTTAAAAAATGGTACAAGACACAATGAAATCACTGCTGTCTCCATAATTATGAGCTGAATTTTCCTCTTTTTTTGTTGGGTCCTGCTGATCAATTGGTGGCACAGATTGTTACCGTGGTAACATGGGTCTTAAGCCTGACTTAGTCTGAGGGTAAGGTGTCTAATTTTTTGGCTTACAGTAAGTCAGTCTTTATTTTTGTGAAATGGTCTAACTTGCAATAGACTAATCTATGAGCAAAATTAAGATTGGTCTAGCACTACAGGCTAGTCTCAAATATCTTTGTGGAACTGGATGACACAGGGGTGGATTTTCACTCCTGTCCTTTTTCCAATCCCATGAGTGAAAAAAAAAGTCTCATTCCAGCCCTGGGAGAATGATTCCCATCCCATTCCCTTCAATCTACAGTCCATGCATGTTTACACACACACACACACACACATATATGTATATATGTATATATATATATGCACTCTGAGCTGCATCTTAGCAAGAAATGTGCCACAGGGTGTATACAAATGAAGTTATTTTTATAATTACAGAGCTTACTCAATATTATGCCACCAGTGATCGAAATTTGGAAATCATAGCAGTTAACGTCTGACAGCATTCAAAACAGAATGACTCAACAAAGACAGCAGCAGGCTTTATGGACACAGGCTAGACAGGCAGGAAGGTACAATATGCCTGAAACACAAGGTATTTTGTCCTAATGTGTCTACTGCCAAAAGAGGACAAAGGATTGTATCAGTCATGTAAGAATATTTTAAGGCAAAAACAAGAGGGTCGTTTTATTTCAAATGTCTACGTGAATGTATGACTCTTTATGGAGTCTGTATATTAATGTCTTTTGGTATTATGACTGAAATCTCAGCAACAAATAAACACCCACATATGCACTGTCCCTGATGACATTTTGTATCAGTACAGTAATTCTACTTGTCCATGGATGCAGTGTTGTATCTTTACCAGCAGAGGGAGTCCTGTTCCTGTAACGTCACAGTTTTGAATCTGTTCACATGTGGTCAGCTCAGTCTGAGAGGAAGCACAAAAGGAACCTTGTAAGTGAACTGCACCTTGCAAGCAGCTGGTTTTATGGCTAGCAGAAACAAAAAAAGGAGCTCTGTTTTACAAAATAAAACTTATCGTATATTAGTGTATTATAAAGCAGCTTTGATTTTATGTAAATCCTGATACACTGGCCTGTTTGTATTCACTGACAGAATAAAGCTCATTCCACCTAACAGTCATTAACAAGGTGTTTCTCTCCATGTTTCTCAATGACAGGAAGGGGCTATCTCATAGGAAGTGGAAGTAGGAGCGTCCCTCTCTCTCACACACACCAACACACCCCCCATGGCCGTCCACCCGCCTGCCCATCCTGTAGCTGTGAGTGGTGTGAGTCAGGAACACCCCCTCTCTGCAGGGCTACGGCTGCCTGCTAGTGTTTTGGTAATCGTCATCCTCCCTGACCTGCTGGCCCGATCCTGGCGCCAGGAGTCTCCTCGCCTCCCCTCCACCTCCTCGAGCCAACTACCCCCCGACCCCACGGATAATTCAGACCAGCTGTTGCAAGGTGCCTTGCCTACTCCCACCCACCATACTCACACACTTGCCTCTGCTACGGGCTTGAGTTTGTCTCGGCTGTGGGGCTTTTTCTTTCTTTTTTTTTTTTTTTTTGGCGGCCCCTCTCAGTCTTTGCATGGGGTCTCACTGGTGCATAAAATAAATCCAAGTCAATCACTGGCCTGGTTCCTGTTCTGCAACAAATCAGCACTGTGTCTGGATTTGATGTTGCAATATGGAAACACACATCCAGTGGGTATCGTGCTATGCCTGATATTTGCTTTTTCTGTTCCTTAGTGAGTGTCACTGACCTGAATTTCTCTCATTCCTCCGAGCGTTCTGTCTTAATGAAGTGGAATGTGTGTCACTGTGAAATGAGCGTCCCCGGACAGACTCGAGTTTTGTTGCAGAGCCATCTCTTCATTGGAGTCACATGAAGAGCATGTGCGTCCTCCATGATCAAGTGATACTGTGAGCAGATTGAGAGTTATTGCCAAGGAATGTTTGAGGAGAAAGAAAGAAAAAGATCATTTTCCTCCTGCTGTGTTGAATTTGTGTAGCAGGAGAAAAGGAAGCAGTTTTCAGTGCTTCTTCTTCTCTTGAGTGTTTTTGGCGTTTAGGGGCTCTGTGTAAAGTAAGGTGCCTCTCTGTCTATGCTCTAACCACAGTGGGACTCTGGACAGAGATGGAGGGGAACCCCAAGCTTTTGATCCCCTCTCCACAACCCCAGCACTGCTGAGTAATGGCCCACAAGTGAACTACATGAATGTGTGTGTGTGTGACAGAGGTTTGGATTGTTTTATTCACGGCGGTGGCGGCAGTGGTGGTGGTAGTGCTGCGGTTGGCTTGTAGAACAGCAGAGATGGAAGCCTTAGTAACAAAGGGTCAAGGCAGTTTATTAGCAGGATATATTCAACAACGATGGATCAATGTCCTAAAGTAGAAGAGTGCAGATACCCACCGGGCAACAGATGGTGAAGCACCTACTGCAATGCCTGATGCAACCAGCTGAGATTTGGAAATTTTAGCCAACATTAACATGATTCCCACGTGTTGTCCCGGGCTGAAGCAAGATGTCAAGCTGAAGCAGTTTGAAATCATATTTTATATCATATTTGGTCTTTTGTGTGTGTGTGTTTGGGGGTGGTCGCCATCAAACCATCAAAATCTAATCAGTTCATTCTTGAGTCCAAGTGGCCATTTGTTCCAAGTTTGAGTTCTTGAGCTATCGTGTTCATAAAAAGCCATTAAAATAAGTTTTTCTTCCGGGTTTTTCAAGAATTCTGAATTACAGAGGTCCTTCAGCATACACTCATGCATGTGTATTTCACATTTTGGTGTGATTTATCTGACATGCTGGCTAAAATTATGAGTACACCAGTTCAGTTTAAGACACTGTCCCCAAGGAAACATAACAAACTTAGAGCTGCAACGATTCATCAATTAGTCAAACTGTTTTTATAATCAGTTTGAGTAATTTTTGAAGGAAAAAAAAAACTAGAACAAAGGAACACTTTGCGCATCTATTAGATGAGACAGGTGCATAAGAGAGGGGTGAGTAGACCAAAAAGTTGCAAAAGGACTCCCGCACCCTGTCTAACTTACGATACAACATTTATTTGCAACTAGGCCTTCATCAGGCAAATGGTTTGCCTAATGAAGGTAGGAAGTACGGAAACACTACAAATAAATGTTATATTGCAAGTTAGACAGCGTGCATTCCAGCTTCTTCAACACAAATATTTTCTGGGTTCTTCACTCCTCTATGACAGTAAAAACTCAATGGAAAACACTGATCAACATTTTTCACCATCTTCAAATCTTTCATAGACCAAACGACTAATAGATAAATCAAGAAATCAACAGATGAATCAAGAATGAAATAATTGTTAGTTGCAGCTCTAGACAAACTTGAAACAATATCAGAGTTCCTGGAAATTCACTGTGTGCCCTTAGAGATGATCACATACGGTATGTCCTGACAAACAGATGATGTATTCTGAAGGATCTGACAGCCTTTGATTTAATACATGCAAACAATACTTCAATCAGCACCTTTAAACTGGCTCCAATGTAGGCTAATATTAACACGTTTAATGGATTATTATTAACCTATTAATTTATTTTATTTATTCTTTACCTCCTTGTTTTCTGTTGACTGTGTATTGTATTTTTAGTGGGAATAAGTTGTACTGTTCATGCATAATTGAAAACCATGAAATGAAGTATTCCAAAGAAAAGACAGAGGCCTGATGGAGGGGGATGGGGGCACTGGTACAAAGAGCTGTTCTGGTGGAACTATGGAGGAAAATAGTTCATGCTGCACTGGGATTTCCTGCCTTTGCCCTGGCCTAGCCCCCCACCCCCCACCCCACCCCGTCTACCCGCTCTGCTCTCGACGCCCAGTATGGAAACTGCTCGGACAGTATTTCAGCTGGAGATGGGTGAAGCAATTGATTTAAGGACTGCGAGGCGAGAGATTCAGTGTTGATCCAGACTTTTGCAATATAATTCCATTTCCTCCCTCACGGTAATCTGTCCACCTACAGGCTTTAGTGCAGATAGTTTTGACTTTGCACAATGTCTCATTCATGTCCCTCACATTGACATGCAACATATTCGGATGGTGTTATCTGATCTCTTATCATACACAGCTGGAATACACATTACTTCACCCTCGGGCTGCAAGAAATTATTTTAGAAAATCGTATTGCGATTATTCTGACAGATTAGAACTGTTAAATTGATGAATCGATTAGTTGAGTGAGGTTAGACTGAAAAACTCATTTAACAACAGTCAATCCTAAAAACTAAATGGAGCTGAATCGCAGATCAAATGTACATCAAAGGGTCTTGAATATCATTTTCTGTGCTTGTATTCTATTTTTGTCTCTTGTCTTAATTTATGTGATTGTAACATTATGTTAAAAGTATGTATTTTCTTTCTTGTCTTACTGTTTATCATCTGTGATGTTGCAAATGGAGCTGTTATCATGCATGAAAAATTTTACTGTGTAAATAATCAACAGATCAATAATGAAAACAATTGTTAACTGCCCTAATTGCCATATGACTCAAAATGAGTGATAATGATCATTTTTGCACCAAAATTTTCATTTTCACTGACCAAAACTATTAGTATCATGATGATGTGACATTTGTAGAGGTCTGTACCAAACATACTTTCTGACATCTGGAGAACAACATTTGTCGCCCACGGCATCCCTGCAGCACTACAGTACTCCAGTTTCATTATAATGCTGTTTTGTCAAGTTTTTCTTTTATCAAAAAATTGCAGCTTCTGTGATTTGGATATTGCTCTTGGCCATGGAGCTGCATTGATTAGTCAATTAATCAATTAGTTGTCAACTATTGAATTAGTCGCCAATTATGCTGATAATCAATTCATTGTTTTGGGAATTTTTTTTAAGGAAAAGTGTCTGAATGCTACCATTTCTGAAACAAATGTTAATATTTTGTGGTTTCTTTAGTTCTCTATGACAGTAAACTAAATATTGTTACAATGTGGACAAAACAAGACATCTTGGGATTTGGGAAACACTGATCAAAGATTTTCACCATTTTCTGACATTTTATTAACAATATAACTAATCAATTCATCAAGTAAATTATCAACAGATTAATCAATGATGAAAATAATGTTTAGTTGCAGCCTTCCCTGGCTCTGTGTATTGAAGCACAAGACAGCCACACCACTGTAGGAAGCACAGAAAGGACAGGTGTGTCACCATTTGCTGTCCCTCAGACATGTCGTGTGGGTGTCAAAGAGGAGGTGGGACGGGGATGAGGGGGTCTGGGGGGTTTAATGTTTAAACCAGTCCCCTTCTCTTCCAGGGCTTTGATCTTAGGTGTCAGCGGCGGAGCTAGGGGGCATGTGTCACTCATTAGCAGTGTGGTGAGAGTGTGCTGGCTCACAGCTTTTCAGCGTGCAGAGCAGAGAGAAGAGGATGCTGTGAAAATGGCTGCTCATGGGGTGTTCCTGCTAATAAACCCAGAGGGTGGCGTCAGAACTTGGGGGTGGGGAGTGAAAAAAGCAAAAAAAAAAAAAAGAAACCTGGAGGAGAGCAGTGCGGTTCACTCTGATAACTGTACGTGCTGAGTATCATTTTCATACATGTAAGAAGCTGGTAAACATGCTTCAGTCATCTCACAGAAACCGCAGGACTGTCTGGAGCTCTCAAGGACAGGATAATAGGTCCATAAATAGGTCAAAAAACACTGGAGCTCATGGACGAAGGTGACAAAGTTTCAAGAAGTAACTAATCTTTTGACACCAGATATGTCTTCATCAGGGTCAAACAGAACAGGGAGTCCTCTTATTAAATATCCTCCTCTAATTATACACTCATTCTGCACAGTCTAGAACAATAGGGAGGGACCGCCACACTGTCGTACATCATAGTCGTACAAACGTAAAGGGCACATTGACTTCATATGTCAACGTCATACTAGACAGGGCAAGACTGACCTGAGAGCAAATACATGTACTGAGGAGCGGCAGCTTTTCTGGGTAAAAGGGTATACTGATTTCAATGAATCATGTTATATTCAAGGGTTTGTGATCTTTATCGAGTGAGTAAGAGTAAGAGAGTAAGTGAGTTAGAAAAAAGTGGTTAAATTCCATGTTGGTTTTGTTTTGTAGTTTACGGTGTGATTTTAAGGACCTGCAAAACCCCTGTATTCTACATGGTGCCCTCACTGTTCTAGATATTGGTGTTTGTTCATATGGGTAATCTATTATACTTTATATTCTGACACATTATGCACTTGCCTACTGATGTAATGTCATGAATTGTTATTGACATATTTAATATTGTGTACATGTGAGTCCTGTCTTACCACAGTGTTTTGGCCTCTTCCTATTGTTCTGTGCCAAATGACTGTCCAATTAAGGTTGGTTATCTCTTATGTTTGAATCTGATGAAGATGTCAAATCAGTGTTGATGGTAAATGTAGTCAGTTCAATTGAAGCAATGAGTTGCTCAGTGCGTGCTCTATTGCCCAAGAAAACTGAGCTCTCCTATTCACGGAGCTGCACTGCAGGTGAGCCTGTGAACCCTATGCCCACATTGCCGTGTTATCACCACCCTAGCCTATAGCTATTACTTTGTTGGCCAAAACATAGCCTTAGGTGACAAAAGTACTCATCTAATGCACTCCTGGGCTACCCACAGGCAGAAACTAGAAATCCAAGCTGAAACGGCTTGTAGTTCTTCCTGAACATCAACTACAACACTGTGACGTCACTTGATGCAGGAAGAGCAATGGACTTTGCAGCAGTACTCAGTTTTTCTCAGTCATAGCAGCACTGAGGAATTTATTGCTTCAATTGACCCCACTTACCATCAACACTGATTAGACTTTCACATGAAAAGTGCCCAATTTTGCTTTAATAAAACTTTGCAACCTTAATTTGTGTGCTCCATTTTTTTTGTACCTACTTTCCAAGCCTTTCCTGTGACAAAATTTCACTTTGTGGTGCACACACTTATGCTAAACTGATATCACAGGAAGTGGAATAGACGATTTCATTGAAAAGCCCTGCTGCCAGCACTCACTGTCTTAGGAGAGGAGGGAAATGGAAACCAGATGTCTGAGATCCACCGTGAATATGTCAAAGCTCTCAGACTATGTCAGTTCCTCCACGTCCCATTGGTGGACTGAAACTTTTCTGCACTGTCATCAGTAATGTCCATAATACTCCCTCCCCGCGGACATCTCGTACACTCTTGGCTGCAGCTCCGACCTGGAGACTCCGGGAAAGAAGCTGCACTGTTCCAGAAGATGATTTTTTCCCTCTATTCCTAAGGTTTCAGACCTCACCACATTCCTCAAATTTCAGGGTAACTTCCCATATCCCCAAGGCTCAGTCGGGTGGCAAATCTCTCAGCACTCCTTTGTGGATAGATTGCTTTCTCTTGCTTGAGAAAATAACAAGCTATAGAGTAATGACTTAACAAGCAACAGGATAATGGCTTCAACATGTGCAGCACTGAGTGCATGTGTCTGTGTGCGTGCATAGATTTTGGGATGTGTGTGTGTCTATTGTTTGGGAACCGACTGTGCAGAATCAACTGGTTCTCTGTTTGGTTGGAGTTGTTTGAAAGCTGGACCGCTGATGAATAGATCGCTCTTCTCCAGGTCCGCAGCCTCAGAGCCTTTGGGGAACCAGCAGCAGCCCCCGGGTGCATCACAATGACAGGGACGGCCTGTGGGGTGTCGGTCGGAGGGAGTGCCGGGTGTTTTCCATCATAACCAGCTGCTGCGAGGGCCTCCCACACAGAGGAGTGTATGGCTGTGTGTTCACCTACGTCTGTGTGTTTGTATGTCAGGATGTTGGAGACAGTATGACAGCATGTGTGCTGATTAATGACAATCTGACAGCTGTCTTGTGTACTCTGTGTATGAGTGTGTGTACATGAAGCAGATTGTTGGTGTTTATCTGTGTTTTGATGCGATGCATCTGTTCCTGGCTGTTCCTTAACTCTCTTTGATCTCCGCTGGAACAAATGGAGAGCACTCGACACCTCAGCCTTCAACAGTGACAAACCAAACTTCTTATTTCTGCTCCAAACATGCCCGTCTGTCATATTGGTGTTGCTTCAAAACTCTGTGGACTTGTGAGGCTGTTCTTGTGAAATGACAAGCTACAGATGTAACCATGACTCAAGTAACAGCCCTCTTCCTGTCAGTGATTTTCATGTGTGCGACACATTTAGCCGTGGCATGATCCGGCTTGCCCAAGTGGGCGCTTCTCCCTTTCACACACAGCTTTCGAAGTTTCAGCAAATCAAAACCATGAAAGTAAGAAACAAGTGTTTCCCAGCGTACCTCCTGATTCTGTTTACACACCATGACATGTTCTGACAGGTGGGCACAGACCTACGCTGCCTCTTTCATAATGCTGCGTCGAGGCCTCCGGCGACAGCTCAACGTCCTCTTACACCTTGTCTGGGAAAATATGCTCAGGTGCATTCCAGTGTGACAAACAGGTGATATTTCCTCCACTGGCAGGTGTAGAAGAGTCATGGGGATGACTTTCTCTGTTTTTAGCCATGCTGGTAGTTCTATGTCTATGTATGGCAATACCAGTCTGTTGTTTGATCGGTTCACCACTAACCTGAAATATCTCAGCAACTATTGGATTGACTGACATTCAATTTTGTCATTATGGTAACAGTCGTGGTTTCTGGAGGATGAATTGGAATGGACTGATGATACCCTGACTTTTTATGTACTGCCACCATCAGGTTGACATTTGTGTTTTTTTAGTGAAATGTCTCCACAACTGTTAAATTGATTGCCATTTAATTTACTGAAGACAGCCAGGTCCCCCCTAGGGATGAATTGTAATTACTTAAGTGATCCCTTAACTTCTCATCTGGTGCCATCATCAATTAAAATTTTGTGTAAGACTTTGGTTTAACACCAACTAACCAACTACAAAACTAATGACATCCCCATCAGATTCAGCAGTACTTTGTGTTTATAGTACATAGGGCTGCCGCCTTCAGCGTGGAAAAATAAGGGACATCTTGCCAGTGATACCAGGCGCAGGGACTCAAATCAAGAAGAGGGTCTGGGGGTTCTCACCAATGAGATTTTGAGTGTCAAACATTTTATTTCCTGCATTTTTATGCACCATTTTTTGCTTTTTATTCATCACATTTAAAGAAAGACAGTAAGAAAGAAAGTAAGTAAGAAAGGAAGTAACTCTATCTCTAACTCTATCACAAACTGCATAGTTTGCCTTGGGCTCACTCCCACTGACGGGACTGATCCACTTGTGATCTATCTGCCATTTAGATCTGTATTCTCTTGTTTTACAGGTGGACTTGAGCTAAAGGTATTTGGTGGCATTAACAAAAACAAAAACAAAAAGAAAAAGGAAAAAAAAGTGCTTCTGAGTCACCCTAATGAGGGCAACAGTGACAAATGACAGACGACTTGCTTGCCAGTCTGATTTAATACTTCGCCACTATGTCTCATGAAACTGTTTTGGTTTTATTATTCCTCATGTCATTCCAAGTATGTGAAAACAAAACAAGTGTTAATGCATAAGAGGAGGGTGTGCATAAAGGACAAATTGTGTCCTGTATTCAGTAAGGGACTGTACATTTCATTTTTCAATATGGGACAATGTATTATATTAGACATGTGGCAACCCTATTTATGGCATATTAGGAAATGCTAACACACTAGAATAAGCAGAGGTGGGATCAAATTATTATTTTGACAGTCACAAGTAGATCTCAAGTCTCAAGTCCCAAGTTCTAAACTTTGAGTTTAAAGTCCAAACAAGTCATAATGTAACAGTGAGTTTCCAGACCCATTATTTGCAAAGTTACTTAGCTAACGTTAGCTAAGCATCAGCTTGTTAACTATGTCAGTATTTGCCTCAACTTGCTGTTATGTCTCCGTCTGTTATTTTAAACCCTGAAGCTCAGTAACGTGACGTTAGTTCTTTGTGGTTGTCTCCTGCAACTTGATTGGATTCTGTTGGTTCATTCAGAAAATGGATCTTGAAAATGTCTTGACTTGTTGGGAATGTATATCGTTAATGTTCGTTGATTCAGGAAATGAGGAGAAATCCATTGTTTTGTGGCGCACTTTTAAATAACGCAAATTTTTTATTATTGGGCTTGGGGGAAAGTATCAAGTATTTTTAAGTCAAAAGGTTGAATTGAGTCAAGCCAAGTCTGTTTTGATTTTGTCAAGTGGAGTCTAAAGTCATCAAATTTGTGGCTCGAGTTGACATTATATCTGCTAAATGTCCGCCTGTTTTTGTGAGCATGTTAGTGTGCTGATGTTTTTAGCATTTAGGTCAAAGCACCAATGTGCCTATTGTACTGTGCATACAGCCTCAGAGAGGCTGTAGACTCTTGTCTTGTTTGGTTAAGAAGAATCACATCAGAATTATGATTGTATTTATCATTCTGTCAAGGTCAGAAGAAAATCTGTTCTGTTTGCTTTTGTGTTCAGCGGACATGCTGCTGCTCATCAGCTCGCTGAGATGCCACACAAGAATTTAGGAGTGCTGACAGTTAAGAAAGCTGGGTCAGGATACTCTCTGAGAATCTCTTGTTTCCTGTCCCAGGGTAGAAGTCAGGTTTATTTTCTCCCTCCTCCTCCTCCTCTCCACCAGCCCCAGTGTGAGGCAATGCCCAGAAGGACACACAGAGGAAAAGCGGAGAGCTCAGGCGCCATCCATCCTTCCACCTCTCCCCCTTCTCCTCTCTTTCTCCCACTCTGCTTCTCACTGGCATCGAGTCCGCTGCAACACATGTCTCTGATCAAGTCCAGCCTGCGTCATCAGTTAGTAAACTCCAGGCTCCAGGAAAACCAACAGAGAGCACATTCATAGCCGGCGACCCTGTGACTGAGTGTGTGATTCATTACTCTTTAATATGCACCCCCTACCCCCATCCCCCTAACCCACCCAACCACTTCTCCAATCCAGCCTTGGGGCAACTCCACAGCCTGATCAAATCCATCATTAAGCATACTTGTGGTGTTACCGCTGTTGGCCTTCTTATTTACCAGATGCAGCGGTTGTGTCTCTGGCCTGTTTGCAGCTCAGTAGAGAGGTATTAGCTCTGCATTCTGACATTTACATCAGCCCTCTGAACTTCACCGTGTTTGTTAAAAGTGAGACAACACCGCAGAAGAAGAGCTCCCGCTTAACCTGGACAGGGAAAGTTATTAACTCCAAAACATTAGAGAGTAATGAAGTGCTCTAGAGCAAGGCGACAGACACTGAGAGGTGCTAATCTTGGTGGAGGAGGCCAAGGAAGTAATACATGAGGTGAGAGGTGCCTGGGGAGTACATCTGAGGATAGGGTGATAGCATCAGTGCTATCAAAACTGAACAGTCTTTCTATTATTACGCATAAAGCACGAGGATGGAGCTCTGTTTCCATTCCCCCAGCTGCCTTTTCACACAGATCCTGCTTTTGAGGTTATATATTACTCATCGCAATTCCCATGTAACATCACACGTCACACATTATTTGGATTGTCGACCACTCAACAAACTACAGTATACTAGACAGGTCTAGTGTTTTTAGATATTTTAATGCAGAGATGTCACATATTCTAGCTTTAAATGTACAATATGTAACAGAAAATGTCGTTTGTTGACATTGTGAAGTAGCGTGGCGTCATGGGTGTGGTTGTCTTTATTTTTAAACAACCAACCACCATAGCAGATGAAAATCTACCTGAGATGACTTGGGGAGAAATCAAGTTCATGGACGCGGTAATGTATTCAACTTTTACTCATGTTACATTTAGTCATGTTTGCTGACTTCCTTCCTCATATTGTGTGTTTTCCTGGAAGTTACCGAGAGGTGAAGTCCCTCCACCTCTGGTGGACCACCATGGGACATTACATCAGAAAAAATATGAACAGTAGTCAACGGCAAGAGACAATTAAAAAAAAAAAAAATCTAGTTTGAATTCTGCCATGAATTATGATGTTTGTCAGTTTAAAAGATAGTTTTACAAGTCAACAAAGTCTCTGTTTGTCATAAAACTGTTCCAAGTATCAGACTGTGAAGATACGTAACTAAAAATACAACACACCCAGAGGTTACAAGTGACATCATGACTTTCTCCCTCCATAAGCTAATGTTAGCCGCTGAAGCTAGGACGCCTGTTTGTTTTCGTACTGGGATGTAGTCACCAAAGCAACAGGTCTGATTTGTTCTTTCTCATGGCTGATAAAAGGACCAAGAGTTGCTGGATAAAACACTTTAGGTAAGGTCATGTTTCAAGGCACAGCCATGTTGGTGTTGGTGACGTATATCCTGTGAGACGAGAAATGTAGTTCACTGAGCGGTTTCACAAAAAACTAAGTTAAACTACGACAAAACATACCAAAAATTGCAACTTTCTTTTCTTGTTAAATTATCTTTTAAGTTGACAAACTTCATATGTGTAATTCATGACAAAATTCATTTGTCTCTTGTCATTAACAATAGTTCATATTTTTTCTGAAGTAAAGTCTAATGGGGCACAGCAGAAAGGAAGGGACTTTGCCTCTCTATACCAACTAGCTAGGAAAGACTAGCAGGAAACGTATCATTACCTTGAACGTTAACATATGCCTTTTTTTAAAGACATTTTAATGCATAAATGTTACATGTTATAGCTTTAGAAATAAAAACAAGTACAAGAGCCCTCAAAAAGAGATTTAATTACAGTGAGCTGTGCTTGTAGTTGGTTACTTCCAACCCTGTCCACCGCTGACAATCCGCTCACTATCAAGTGACTGTTACATGCTAATTACTGACTCTCAGGTGATAGTCACACATAGTCAGTGTCTATGTTATGGTTCATTTCAAGTAGCACCAGACTGAACCACAGTCTGGAGTCAGAGTGGGTGTCTGAAGGCTTTTCCTGGGAGGTTTGTTCTCTGCAGGTCTTGTGTGTCATGAGTGCAGGATGAGTCCTGTTTATGAGATGCTGACAGCTCCTTCCTGTCTCCCAGGCCATGAGCCCTAACTGCTGCTCCTGCTGCACCCAAGGCCACTCCACAGTTCTTGGCCACCCAACTCCACCCTGAGATACTTGGTTAAAAGAACAGCCATGGGTGTGACAGCTGATGTGGGGGGGATGGGATGGGACATGGCTCCGGTGGTGGCAAAGCGCAGCAGTGGCGGAGGCAGCAGCAGCAGCAGCAGAAACAGCTCTGCAGCGTCTCGACCCGGGCTGCTTTTTTGGGTAAACTAGGCCAATGTAAACTCCCACTTCCTGTCGGCCTTGTCTCAGAGGGGGAGAGATGATCCTTCTGTGAAGAGGGAAAGGCTGCTGCTCTGTAGGGACCGTTTCCCTCACTACACACACACACACACACACACACACACACACACACACACACATAAATAGAAATACAGCCGAAGAGGCAGGCTAGAGAGTGAGTGGGAGAGAGCCAGTGAGTGAGTGAGAGAGCGAGGAATACACAAACACAGTGGGGTTCAGGAATGTTAAACACATGCTTTATGGCATAAATAGCAGCCACTTTTGGTAAATTACAGTGAGTGCTCTGGCACTGTAAAGCACACAGCAGGAAAACGCTCTCAGATTTCAGATCCAGGCCCTCCAACTCTCCCCGAGGAACAACAAGGGGAGCATGTTGTGTTTTCATTTCTCTATAAAAAGGCAGAAATAAGTACAGTAACTTGTGATGCAGCAAAGACTTGAAATGTACGAGTTTATACTGGCCAGATGAGGCCGTGCTGCGGTGGTAATGGTGACCTCGTAAAACAAAAAAGATAGAAGAAGGCAAGATGTGATGTAATGTTGACCTATAGAATACATTTATATTTAAACTAATTAAAAAGCCCCTAACTTGTTCTAAAGAAGCACCTCATCACTGTAGCCTACAAAAATGAGGTGATGAGACCCATATGGAAAACAGTTTCCCATTGCCACCAACAGTAAACGTTTCGCATGCATTACAAGACTTGTATGGGTACCACTTTACAATAAGACTACATTTATAAATGCTTTGTAAATGGTTTATAATTAGGTTGTAAACATTTTATAAATCATTAATAAACAATTATAAACAAGTTGCAACAGTTTTCATACATCAGTGTGGGTTCACTATTTGGCAAGATCCAGTTTCTGCCTCCTGCTAATTTAATCTTAGTGATGAGTTACTACCACTTATATCTGGCAAAAAAGGAACCTTATTTTGTATAAGTAGTGTATAAGCATCTCGGTACACCACTATGCATAACAACCTGACAGCATATGCCATATCAACACTTGTGATGATAAAAATCTGGTATCTGGTCATTTGATGTGTTAATTTGATATGTCAAATAAAACTTTTTGACTAGTAAGATATAATGATAGTGGTTAAATGCTACTATCATAGTTGCCTTCTTTATCTAATGTGTTATAATAGCTTATTAATGATCCATTAAGTATTCACAACCTAATTCATAATCTAATTATCAACCCTTTATAAGTCATTTATGAGGGTGTTCTTATTGTAAAGTGGTACCAACTTTGGTATGAATGAAGTAAACATTATGTATGTTGTTTATAGGGCTATAATAGCAGACTAAACCATTAGTCAGCATGAAGAGTCTGCGGTTTCATTTATTTGTTAGTTGCAGAAAAATAAAAAACACTTCAAATTCATGAACACTGACCTTTTCTCTTGTAATACTGTTGTCACTGGTGCCCTGCTGTTAACTGTACTGTACTGTACTGTATTAGCCATTTAGCTCAGTTAGAGATCTTTTAGACTGGGACACAGCATCAGAGACCAACTGAGGCCAGTCTGACGACTGAGAATACAGTAATGTTACCAAGGTAATGTACAGGACTCTGACTCCAGGGACTATGAGAACACGGTGGGGTCAGGAGAAACATGAAGCCATTGATGAGCAACCGTGTAGCTAAGTGAGTAAATTTGTAAGTATACATCAACCATCATCTTGATAAGTCCACAAGTAATTGTTTTTGTGAAGTTTGAGGGCATTTATTCCCGTGTTTTGAACAATGAGATTTGTGGGAGGTTATACGTATTGAAATAAATTAACAAAATGTTCAGCCTCCTTGCTGGTTGTTCAGAATCAATACTGAGTTTGTTGTTAGCATTTAAAAGGCCCCCCAAAAATAATATTAAAATAATTAAATTGATAAAAACATTCAACGTCAGGTCTTATAATGGCTTGGACTGACGAGTAATAGTCGCCCAGAAAAATCTTTAGTCAGGGGCTGCCCTAGTTGTTTATGAGTAAAGTGCATGGCACAATATGTTTTCTGTATATATTCCATATAATGTATGTATAATTAAATATGCCTCAGTTATAAAGACGTATGTCTTTTAATGTTTCTATACAATACTTGCAAGATTACAGTTTCACTGATGGTTGCCCAACTCATATGTGTGAATTTACAGCATCTTCAGGATATTGTATGTAGATTGACTGTCACATATTGTACTTATAAGTTCTTATAAGGTAGTATTATAGTACTTACATGTTTCAGATAAAAAATATTTAGTCAAATGTATCTCTGTTGTGTCCACATGAGGAGAGACTATGCAGATGAAGTAAAGTTTAAATGAGGGACTTGTTTCAATTGTCTTTGCTAGCAGAGTTAACACCCCCACCTCGGGACATACCAGCTGACATCATCAAAATAGTCCAGAGCAAGCTAACCTCCAACAGCTGAGATTTTAATAGCCCTTTTATCCAAGAGCATCCTGGGTAAAACACCATGAGAGCATAATGACCAAAGGAACCACAATCAAGGACTTTCACATTAGTTCCACATTGGAGCTGGTTGGTGTTGGGCTGCAGATGTTTGAGAATCTGTATAAGCGATTTGGTTTGAAGTAGTGCGTGTGCGAGGTGAGTCACTGCTACATGCTGCAGTGGTTGTCCTGGCTGGTAGCTGTGTGCACATTTCCCTGACTCAGAAGGAAATAAGGAACTGTGCCGTGGAACAGCTTACCTCACTGTGCGCTGGCTCGGCTGGGCCTCAGCCCACGCACACCAGCTAACTGACTGACTGACTGACTGACTAGCAGCCTGACTTACTGGCTGAGAGCAGAGGAGCCATGGGAACCTAAAGCTCCAGTCTGGGCAAGCTCTGACTCACCGTCTGGGCGGAGGAAGAGGAGAATGTTATACTCTCCCTGAGGAGGAAAAAGTATACACACACACAGCGACCATGGATATAGCTTACTGGAATTCCACTTTAAGATCATTTCAAGAGCTGTACTGAGCAAGTACGAACTCATGTTAAATCTTGGGAATGATTGAAAACAGAAGTTCACTCAAGTTCTCTTTTAACAGCACATGCAAACACTCACATTCACATATCCTGCAGTGTTTGCACAGTGACAGTGAGAAGTAGATGGCAGGTGGAAACTGGAAGCAGGTGCAATCAGTTGTTCCCCGTCCATCACAGTGTGTTCACCTGCACATCTGCAAATTCAGCTTCAACACAATGGTTCACTTCACTCTCCACACCCAATAATTGAGATGCTCAACAGAAATCACCCAGTTAATGATCTAACAGACCTTTTATAACCAACGTATCAACTATTCTTTATCGAAGAAGAGATAAAACTGTACGCTGTACAAACAAATCCAACACAAATAGAGTAGAATCAACTGATCTTTTAAAATCAAATTAACATAAATATACATGTTTTATTCATTCAAGTGAATTCTGAACTTAAAATTTCTATTATTTAAACTCAGAAAGGATTAACTGTTCTTTTAACTTGAAATAATGAGTTGAATGAATGTTCTATGCAGAGTTCAATCAACTCATTTAAATAAGATTCTAAGGAAACATGATTAGCATTAGCATTAGCATTAGCAGGCTTCCCAAAATGCATTGTGAGAGAACTCTCCTGAGACCCTCCTTTTTTATAGTTTGAAGACTATGAACTGACTTTTCAAACTGAGAAAATGTAAAAGGAAATCGAGTTTGTTCGTAATGTTTATCAGTGTGACTGAAGAGTTGTTGGTTTAACTTAATATCTTAAGTTTATTGAGCATATTATCTCAAGTACAGCTGAATTAATATTAAGTTTGTTTGATTAAAAAGAGTTATTTTGAATCTTTACAAAATAATCTCAACATGTCTTTCTCAAATTCAGTCAACTTAAAATTTTAAGGCAGCCTGTACAGTAACTTTAAGTTAAAACAAATCATTTATTTTTTACCGTGTAGAACTGTAGAATTATTATGCTAATGTAATGAAATGGCAAGTTTTAATAAACATAAATTACTTTATTGAATGAAAATTTATCAGTTACAACATACAAGAAATTGAAGTGAACACACAAGCAAAATGGTACAAAATTGAAATAACACATCATCATCTGCACATTGCACTATAAAACACTGCCATAAAAAGGTTTAGGAAAGTTAAAAATTCATCTTTGTACTGTCCATTTACAGAGTTCCTATCACATATTAGACAGCCATGTCTCCATAGCGTAAACCTTAAGAATCTTTGGTCCCAGCCTTCTTGCATTTCAAACCGTTTGTTTGGAGCTAATTTCTACTAATACTGCAATCAATGTTTCTTTTAAACCCACAAATACTAACTGAGGTAAAAGAGGCACATTTTTGGTTTCAAAAGTTAATACATTTTCAAGGCACGAATTCATTTACAAAATATGGCTTTGGCTGTTTATTATTATTATTAACACTGTGGTAACCTTGAGGAGTGCATGGCTTTGCATTGTCATCCACGCTGCAGCGGCACTGCAAAGTGAAGCTTCTTTGGAAAAAAAAAAAGCATCTGAGCGTCTTTTCCTATCTCTGAAAATCATCAGATTAAAGAGAAGGTTTGTATGTAGTCAAAATAGAGGCTTAAAAATGATCCCCGCTGGTGAAAAAAGACTAACTGATGCCATACTTTTGTGATGACACGCTTCCTCTTTTTTCTTAAGCAAACCAAGGGCAATGGAAGTCACCTGCTATCAACCAGCGAAGGTCATGGCTGTAGCACCTGTTAGCACCTCGTCTATCTACACCACAGTACCAGGGACAGCTGTGTGCATTTGCTTTTGTGTCTGTGTGCGTGTGTGTGTGTGTTTTGAGGCACGCTGAGAGATTTATTCCACCCACGCACCCCTACCTCTCAGCAGCTGTGTCTAGGCCGTGATCCTGAGCCGGCCAGCGCCAGGACAGAGACAGGAAAGAACACCTCTTACCCCGATGAGTTCACTCTACATATTTGGTCTTTGGAATGGGCACAATAGCAACAAGGGGGCTGATATCAAGTGAGTATCTGCGTCGCTCTCTTCAGTTTTGGTCCAGCCTCAAGACCTCAATCTAGATCGGAAGAAAAAAATCTGCTCCTCAGATGTTTTGAGGAACTAAATGGCTTGTAAAGTCAGATCCAATAACGAGGCTCGGTTCCCTCCAAGTCTCTTAAAGCAGACCGTTTTCATGCTCTTTGTGGCCTTATAGGTAGTCAAATAGGCCAGCCGGGCTTGTGTAGCCCTCCACTGCCCTGAGCTCTGAGTGGGTCCCCTCTGTCTGTCTGTCCCCGTGGTGGTGTCTCACACCGCCGTGGAGCAGCACCCTGAGGAGCTGTGTTTCTGCAGCAGCGACATGCGGCTGAAGGTGCGAGAGCAGATGCCACACTGGTACTTCTTCACCTCAGCGTGGGTCTGCAGGTGAGCCCGCAGGTTGGAGCGGTCGGCGAAGGCCCGGTTGCAGTGGGGGCAGGAGAATGGGCGCTCACCTGGACGGAAAAAAGGGAGGAAATACACGTCATATAACTTCACTGGCCTGCCTATTAGATGTGGCTTATTTAGTCCTCATTACTGTAAAGATGAGCTATTTGTTTTGACTTAAAACTTTAAGTTGACAGAATTTGAAAAGACAAGTTGAGGGAATTTTGTATCGATTCTAGTCAAATAAACGTTTTAATTCAGTTGCACTTTAGAAAAAAAAAAGTATATTGAGCTTAAGATATGTTGAGCCAAAAACTCTTGAGTCACACTGACAAACATTACACTGTGAAAACAAAAGGTTCTAACTAGTGTCCAAGCCACCTTAAAATTTTAGGTTGGCTGAATTTTAAAAGACAAGTTGAGGTTACGTTGAAGTGACTCAAATCACATAAACTTTTACTGGTAACTTGATATTAATTCAGCTGTACTTGCTAAAACGTATTTAATAAGCTTAAGATAGCTCAGCTTAATATTAAATTGAACTAACAACTCTTCAGTCACACTGATGAACATTATAAATGACTGAATTAAATACTAACCTTCATTAAGGTTTGCACGGTTTTCATAATTGTGAAAAAAAGCAACCACGACTTAACTTAAAGTCTATCAGCGACACAGCAAGTTTTCTGTGTTTTTTGTGTTTTCTTCAAACTATAAAAAAGAAGGGTCCCAGGAGAGTTTAGCTCTAAAACAGTGCATGCTGGGAAGTCTGCTCATATGCTGATAACATTTCCTTGGGAACTTAATTTAATAAGTTGACAGTACATTTATTCAACTCATCATTTCAAGTGAAAACTCTTGATGTTAGAAGAACTCGTGCTTATAAGTTCTGAACTGTTCTGAAAGTAAACACTAAAAATTTTAAGGCTAATTAACTTAAATAAATAAAACTTGTTATGCTAGCAAGAAAAGATTAGTTGATTCCACTAAGTTCCTGTACGATTTCTTTCAGTGAGGTGACAACAGTCAGGCGTCTCTCTCTGAGTTCACAAGAGCCTTCCATTAACACCTCACACACATACAAACACACACACATTCTTAAGATAATGAAGAAGCACATGGTTAGCTGGTGGGGTCAGAGGCTGACTGAATTAGCATGATTCAATCAGAGCCAAATGAGATTAGCACGCTAACAAGTTGCTGCAGGTACTAAGTAATAGCAGCTAGAGCCTTCAGGCATTCTTTGAGCCCTTTTGTCACTCCTGAGTCCCCAACCTCTTGTCTTCCCCTGCAGCAGCAGCAGCAGCAGCCATGATAAGATAATTAGCCGACGAGTCATTGTTACTGGGACATTAAACACAAAGAGTGATCAATGAGTGCAGGGTCTACACCGGGCTTCCCCATGTGATCATGTCTGCTGATCAAGTGTTTGAGCTCATCACACTGATTGTCATGGATATCCTGCTCCTTGACGACATAGGGGTGACCTGCTGACTCAGTTTTATAGCAACACGTACGCTGATTTCTTCACTCATGACTCAACAATAACATGGAAATTAAGCAGATGAGGAAGGATGTGTAATGTTGCTGAGTATCTTTACCTGTGTGTGTGCGGATGTGGCCGCGCAGCAGCCATGGCCTGGAGAACGCCTTTCCACAGGTGGTGCACACGCAGGGCAGGGTGTGTGAGCGGATGTGCATCTTCAGAGCTCCGAGGCTGGTGTACTCTTTAGGGCAGTGCTTGCAGAGGAAGGCCGGCCGGACCGCTGTGACGGGGGCCTCCCTCTCCTCCTCTTCCTCAGGTGGGCTGATACTATGAGCCATGACGCCGGTGCATTTCATCCGCTGCCGAGGGGCATACGTGTGCACAGGCTCGGGGCTGGGGGGGTCTGAGGTGCGTCCCTCATCCTCCTCGCCGCAGCTGCTGGCGCTGCTGCTGAGGCTGGATGGAGAGCTGAGGTCCAAGGGGCCCGGGGCGACAGTGGGCTCTGTCTGGGTGGTGGGCAGGTAGAGCGTAGGCAGGACGCTCAGGTCCCACACCAGACCTGTTGTGAAGCAGGTGGCAGTGGAGGTGTTGTCCCCTGAGGAGAGCTCAGCAAGAGGAAACCTCTCCAGTGAAGTGTCTGAGACAAGAGGGAGGAAGGTTCAAACATAAAGCCAGTGTTCAAAAGTCAAATCATATTTGATTAAATTGCTGAACAACAGATTCACTACTTCACCAAAACTTTAGCTTAATTTTGTCTTGTTTTGTTTGGCTTTCTGTTGTTGTTTTGCCTCCTGGGTATCTTGCTGTTGCTTGTCTGTCAAAAAACTTTGTAAACTCTTTGTTTTTTAAAGGTGGTATATAAATAAAGTTATTAAATTTCAATTCAAACTTTATTACAGACTTAAAGTTCAGATAAAAAAAACAAGACACTATATATGATAAATTAGAAGACAATAATCACAATAGAAATAGTATTATTTGTACTATTATTATCATTTGAACTGTATTTTATAAACTTTCACCAATGCACCTATACTTTCTGTATTTATTTTGGTGCTTTCTTGTTTTTTCTCAGCAGTTAATGAGCATGAAGCTGGAACCATGGGAAGGCTTCATGGGCCGTTTCCTCCCACGTATTCACAAGGGCTTGTAACATGAATGGAGCTCTGTCTGGTTCCAGAAAGGGGGGAAAGTGCATCTAACGGGCCCCGACTTGAACGGGGAGTAGCCGGTTTGTAGTTGAACCACCACTAAAAGCACAAAACAGTGTGTTTTCCAAACTACAGTCTATGTATTTACAAAAAAAAAAACAAAACGTCGCACCCAAACTTCCACGAACTACAAACAGGTGGTTTTCTGTACTTTGCGCACTAATGTAAAGATGCTTTCATAATTCATATAAGAAATTTAAAAAAAACTTCTTAACTCACCATTCTGACATTCCAGCTCACTGTAGTTTGGCTTTTGTTTGGCGAAGTACTTTTTGACCAAGAAAGATCGAGGCATCGTTCCTGCGAGCGTGAAAAAACTGTGCGTAAAAGTATCCTGTGGTCACGACGCACACTTTCTACAAGAATGGAAAAACTAAATCGAGTCTTCGCCCTCGGGATCCGCAGGGGTACCAAGAAATATCCTCCTATAGTCCACGAATTTAGAGTGGACTCGGGCAGACGAGTGCCTGTGTGCAGCTTTGATAGAAAATGACTAAATGCTGGCCTCTGTTCTGAAATACTCTGACACAGGCGGGCGGCAGGGGTGTGCTCGCCCCGAGGGCCCTCCCCACCTCCCGTATCAAGTGCGCAGGATGAAGCCTTCATGCTCACACACACTTTACAACAACAAATACACGAGCCTCACAGCGTTCACACACACACAGCAATCCGCTGGTGTTGACCCACAGACGAGGAAAGGTGAAGGAACAGTAGCAGATTATTATAATTACTGCGCGGAAATGATCATGCGAGGGTTATAATTTATGATCTCATACTGTGGCACCGTGTGGTGCGATTATTACGCAGATATGTAGATCCCTGGAAATGTGATGAAGAACAGTTGGCCAGATATATTGCTTAGTTTAATTCGGTTTTTAAACCCTGCAGTTCCTGGTCACGTTCACATTTAAGATTAAAATTAACTGTAAGGTTTCCAGTGTGCAAGAGTTTGGATCCCTTGGGGCAGTGGTCATTGTCTTGTTCTCATCCAGTGTGTCCTTCATTTTGGTGATGAGAATAATATTTCTGCTAAATTATAATTTCATAACATTGAAGTTAAGAGGACTGTAAGAATGAATTTTGATTGAATCTATTGTTCTCAGGCTGTTGTTATTGATGGTTATTGTGTTAATTAGGTGGAGTCACAGTGTCATCAGACCTGCCACACTTTATTTACTGTATTTAATAAACCAACACTCCCTAAAGGCCTACATCCCTTTACTAACCTCAGCAGAGTAACTGCACCATCTTCTGGAAGAGAGCGGGTAGTGATGATATATGACCGGTTTATTCTAATAAACACTGGAGGGCGCTGTCACAGAAGCTCGCAATCACCCGTGAAATGACACGTTAACCTAGTCTGAAAATTAGCTGTGTATTTTAAATGTAATGAGTTCCCTCTGGTTTTCTTTCGGGGTCATGTCAAGACTTTTTTTTTTTTTTAAACTGGGGGGCCCAAGTAGAGCATAAGTACATATATGCATGCACGTTGGAATACCATTACTCTACTATTTCTCACATCTGTTTTAATTACTAGCCTTACAGTTTCTTACATTCCTGTGTTTAAAATATTTGTTTAAAAGAGAAATAGTCCAACCAATCACAACACAACAGAGTGGCACCATACAAATATAATATAAAGCCTCCATACGTTATTCCTCAACTCCTCAAAAGGAAGCTGTGCCTCCACTGTACCTTTATTTTCAGGGTAGAGACTCCTTAATTCATCCTCAGCATTCTAGCATGAAAAATAGTTTCATTTTGATTATCTATTATTTATTATTTATTCACCCCTTTGCTGTATATATTTTTTTCTGCATGTTTTTGTGAGTAGCATGACAGTAATTAACAACCATCAACAATTATACAACTCTGTGTTGTAATATTATGAATTAAAATTAACCTTGTGAAAAAAATAAAAATAAAATAAAAGTAGACTACATAACAGAAGATAACATACATTGAACAACATGCATAAGAATACTTGTTCATACATTTACTTCAAGCTCAGGTCTTGCCTCTCACTGGACAGATGGCCAATCATATTTGAGGATAATAGGGTGGCACTGTCCACCTCATCTTCATAACAACAGTGAAATATGGACAGCTGAGTAGCAATATACTGTTAAGAATAATAAATTATAGTAATCCAACAAGACATTTTATGATTATAGATATCATAGCAACAGCAGAATTGTTAGAATATCCAGATTAACAGGACTAATGTGACATAGTAGAATACCATATAAATGTAAACACAACACTCTGTTCTACAAGTCTCCTGTGTCCTGAAGGAGTATCATATATTTAGTAGTGTGTATGGTGGATATATTGTGTGAAGGCTGTAGGGAGATAGAAAAAAGCACCCTTTGTGCAGCTCAGTCTACTTTTAGGTGATGCTTCAGGCCACTGGCCACTTTTACAGTTTAATATCACAGATGGCAAATTTAATTAAGGGAAATTCTCTATGCAATGACTGGAATGTTAAAGTTCTTTGGCAAATATGTTGGAATCCAAATTAAAATCACACCCTTTCCTTTTTAATAAAACACACAAGAAAGTGCAATATAGGTATCACAGTAGCTTTCTTGCACTGATGCATGAATTTTCACCAGTATTCAGGTTTTGTCCCATAGCTCAAAGACATGGAGGCCTGCTGGTTCCTCACACTACATTGCCTATGTAGAGTGAATATGTATGAGCAACCCAAAAAGTGTTTTCAGACAGGGTGACATTGAATTTGGATGTTTGAATTTGAATTTCTAAGTGCTATCTTGTTACACCTCACTTATAACATTATTAGACACTTTCATAGAGCATCGGCAATATTTACAGCACATGTTAAAATGTAACTCAAACTGAAGTACTCAGTTAAAAGTATAAGACTTAGATTTTACTGGGGTACTCAGAGTCTGGACTAAATTAAAAGACTTTGGTATCATGCAATCTGAACAACTGTGTGATATGGTTTACTGGAGGAAAAGATCCAACATAAACAAAATAATGTTTCCAGTTAATAATCAACATTGTATTCACAAAACTGTGGAAAACCAGATGTGCCATGATAATAACAGACTGTTATTAACAGCAACATGGTCACCAGACAATTACTCACTCAGCACTGAAACAAGGAGATCTTCAAGCAAAGCTCAGCATCTTCCCTGGAGCATGCAGGACTGGACATTTGATGCAACTCCACACCTTAAAATTTAGCTTTTTGGTTGATTTTGTGTTTTTTTGCAATATGTAAAGACTATTTCCTTGTAAAACTGGTGGGCCTCCCTGAATCACTTTTTAAAATGTGCCTTTTGATTGATGAATCAATGAATGTTCCTTGTAGAATTTTCATCTGTTAAGGTAAATAAAGATTGGTTAAATAAGTGAAGAAATTGGTCTTTTTTTGAGTCTGATCTAACCACTAGGTGGCAACAGAGAGTCACCAATGTTTCTGCCAAACGGTCTTGTAATTCTCTGTAAACACAGAAAGAATATTTATCATTAGACAGTTAATGAAACACACACACACCCTCCATGCATGTGCACAAATGCATCAAGAGACTATTTACACAAGAAGCCGTTTAATTTCAGCAGTTATCTGATGAACAGTTGGATATCTAACCACTTACTTCCGTCTTCTCTACGTTTGTAGTCAAACAGCTTTGCCCACCTTGCATTAAGCTGCGTTGAACAGTCAAATATTAAGGAATAATTTTGTATGTTTAGTAGTTTGTTGCTGTCATCCATAATGCAGTTTAGACAGCTAGATAGACTTGCGAAGAACCAACAACAACGTAACATGAAATTTATTATCTTGACAGCAATGTTTCAAACGTGTCTTATAGGGAACCCAAGATTTGTGAAACTGTCGTGAGATTTGTACGCGTCGTTTCTTCATTTTGCACGATTTACAAAACAATTGCGCTTTATAATGTGACGACGCTGTGGTTAAGATCGCAGTAGGTTTGGGGACATAAAACACTTGCTTAGGGTTAGGGACAGATTATGATTTGCATTAAAATGATCACTCTCGCGAGATCTTTGGCTTGTCTGGGGTTCCCTTCTAAAAACGACCCAACGTTTGATCTTTACTCGAATCAAACCAAACCGCAGGCTCAATCTGCGGCCTCTGATTGGTGGGTTACTCACGGTGGGTGGGGACATGGGCGGGTCTTGTGATGTCTGTGATCGGTTGAAGATTTGAAATACAAAACAACAATCCGTTTGGCTGTAACAGTCAGTGAGGGGCTTTCTTATCGAAATTTTAAGGTATCTGTGAAAATTTACAATCTGACACTGCACAATGGTCTGCGACTGAAACTGAGACACACTAACAGCAGGTAAGGACACAGAGCTACTGCTAATCCATACAAATTCACCACAGCGTACGATAGACAATAAAGATGCAACCATCATCATAGCTGTTAACATCAGCGACACATTTTATTCAATTATTATCATAAAATTGTTTACAAAGGCTGTCATTGGTTGTCTCGGGCTAGTTTGGTTGCAGCCGTGGAAGATAGACCGACATATTACTGCAAACCATTGATGACTGCATGACCCAAATTCTGAAACACTGAATAATAATAGATTTAAACTGAAATCAGCCAGTGACACGAGTTTGATGCAACAAGGAGTTGATATCTGTGGCTGCAGTACTGTTTTTAATTTGTTTTTATTTTTGTCTCCTGTTATTTCTGCATGACAGTGTGTGAAAACAACAATAACAGTGTAACATCATTAGAGTTAGTGTGCATTGCAGAAAACAGTTCAAAGGCAGTTATTGATTAAGTGTAATGGATCAACATAGAGCCATCTGAGTCCAATGAAAGGTGCAGACTGCAGACCAGGCTTTGCACTGACATGTCTGATAGAAGCAGCCCCTCCCCCATTTATCTAGACACAGATGGACCCTAACAATGAAAGTCTTTGGGAGTGGGCATCATCATTCAAACCACTGTTTTACAAGAAATTTGATTGGACATCCTGGTCAGCTGACCCAGCCTTGCATGAATTTTGAAAAATAATAATGAAGGAAAGGCCTGTCAGCATCACCCACTCCCCAACAGTCAAAGAGGGATTAAAGTTAGCATCACAACATGAGGGTAAGAACATGTATATGACTGAGCCAGTATTCTTTTTGTTTTTAGCAGATAAAAACTCTTGCAACACCTGAGCCTCCTGCTGATTACAGAAGGAAAGGAAGGCAGGGACAACAGTGAAGGCGAACGAACCAGTAATGTTTAGAACGATCACTCGTCTGATTTTTGGAGGAGAGGAGGAGACCCCTGAGGATGTCAAGTCTGGAGAAGTTGTGGATGAAGGCTGGCTTGTTGTCAATTATCAAGGTCAGTCATGGAGCATGTTATTCTAATACTTAGACTAGCATTAACATGGATATACAGTCTATCTATCTATCTATCTATCTATCTATCTATCTATCTATCTATCTATCTATCTGAATTATTCATAATTCCTTAATCATCCTTAATCTTGCACTGTATGCAAAATCATACTAATTAATCATATTGATGTGCACTGAACTGCACAGTGATGTCAAATGTGATGTAACAATAGACTTAAGACAGAGGACCTGCCTGCAAGTCAATTAAGCCATACGATTAAATATGAATCAGAATCAGAAAGAGCTTTATTGTCCATTGCAGAGCAGTGGAAATTCGTCTTCGACGTGGCTCACAGAATTAAAAAAAAAACATGTTAAAAGATCCATAAAAGGCATAAACAGACAGAGAGGCATAACAATACAGTACAGAGCAACACACACAAAGCATGTCTTAATTTATTTGTTTGTTTTTTATACTTAATTTTCTTCCCTAACTATTTTCATTTTGTAGCTGAGCTGCTTCCAAATGTGCAATTCATGATGAAGAGAATTCATTATCAAATTTTTAAGTCAAACAAAAAAATGACCACAAAACCTGAAAAAAGAAAAGGAGGAGAGAAGACAAACAGGTTGGATACTACACACATATGTACATGAAATACATTCACATTTATATATGTGTGTGTTTACCCATACATAGACGTTCACACACAAATGTATGCCCGAGCGTACGTGCTAACTACAGACAGTGGTGTCAGATCAGTCAGCAAAGTCATTTTAATAATGTAGTTATTGTTTCCGGTCATGTAGAATCTACCTTTTTCTCAAACACATCTTCCATATTATTTGCATTTGCATTGCTTTTTTTTTTTTTACTTGTTTGTTTAGATAGAACTGTGTGGATGTAACTGAAAGGCAATTTCCCCTCGGGGATCAATAAAGTTTTCTTCTTCTTCTTCTTCTTCTTCTTCTTCTTCTTCTTCTTCTTCTGTGTGTTTTTGATCAACAGGACAACATTCTTACAGAATAATTGCCCAATTATGTGACAAAGCTCCATTTTGTGTCCACAGAGACCAGTTCAGCAGAGAACCAGGGTGCTGCAGAGCTGACTGACACCCAGTCATCAGACTCTGCTGCTCATGGAGACTCAGTTGTAAACAAGGAAACTGACACCAGGTGAGGGAGCAGGAGGAGGAATCCTTTCTGTCCACAATTTTAACATCAAGAAATCGTTAACAAATTAAATTTAAGGGAGGAAAAAATTATGGTCTGTCAGCGCTTACATCTGTACTTTTGTTTATTGTGATGTCATTTCTTGGCGTATTTACAAATGCTTCATATCCCTAAAATCTGATCAATCTTAAGTAAAAGGTTACATAAGTCAGTGAAACATAATAATTGATAAAAGTATTCATAAATAGAAGAAAAAAAATCTGACATGTTTTTTCTTCAAATTTAACAAAATAAACTCACAAAGCATATTGATCCAAAATATTTCTAAATGTAGAAACATGGACACAGTATTTAATAATATCAAGTTATTTGAACTATTTACATTTCTTAGTTTTTTAGATATGCTTATTTTTAGTGCAAAGGCATTTTGATAGTTTCATGAGCAACAGCGATATTTCCCCAGTGTTGATATTGCTCTTCTTCTTTTCATATTGTGAAGTCATTCCCCAGATTATTTTAAATGCTTCACAGCCCCAAAATGTGTACAACCTAAGCTCAAAACAATCGGCTCTGCCCCATTTCTGCCTCATTCTCTCTCTGACATGAAATATTGACCTGCCTCTCTGATCCTCTGTTGGCGCCACTTCACAGCATCTGGTGTTGTCACCACATTTTGTACTACATGTAACGTAACGTAATGACATCATCTTGAGTGTTCAATGTGATGACGCCAAAGACAGAAGTCTTAGCTTTCTGCTGCAAAAAGAATAAATTCTCTAGCTGTAGTGGTTTTAGCTTAGATTGATTTAAACAGGATCATGTGATCAGTAGGAAGGAGCCACCCACAGGAGGTCCTATTTCACAGGGTTAACTGTATATTAATGCTAAACAGAGACCATTTCAGTCCATTTAACTTCACATGAACGTATACTAATGCATACCGACTCTAAAAGTTGTTAAATCCACATCCTTGCTTGTGTTTCTCCCCAGTGTGGTAGATTTAGAGCCCACGGATCAAAGCAGCAGCACCACCAGTCGAGCCAACACAGGCTCTGTCTCTCGGCCTAAAGCTTTGGTAGAAGTGACACCATTAACCTGCATCCAGAAGGCTAAGACCTTGTCAGATCGACACTACATGACTCGTAACGCCATCCAGCGCCAGAACCGCGTCCGCCAAGGAGTCCAACATCACTTCTTTCACCTCCAACAGCCGGGACATCGCAACCTCTGCCACTGAGGCTGCGGTTGTACGACCAAAGTGATCTCACAACACGCATCATATGTTTATTAAACACATATTGCAAGACACACATATTCACACATATTAGTCTTGTGTAGATATAAGCTATACATCTAATCTTGATGTAACCTATTACAACACTTGACAGCTCTTACAGGTAGTGGGCAGCTACATTATAACTTGTACTGTATATGAATTTGGAATGAAGATGTTCACCTCATGAAATGAGACGTGTTTGTGTGCATGTGAATTTATACATGTGGATGAGACAAGTGCAGCCTATGCAAAATGTATCCTCCATTTTGGACAAAGTGATGTGATTTGTGTATCAACATGCATTTACCTCCATGTACAAGGTTTAAAACCTTTTTTATATGACAATAAAAACTATGACTTTGCAGTGTGTGCTTTTATTTATTCATAAATATTTTTTTTAAACTTTTTTTGCGTATATCTCAAATACACAGACAATGGCAATAATAATAATTTAATTAAACAATAAAACATGTAGTCATAATATTCCCAGAAAGAAACAACATTTCACATACTTCACATATTTAAGAAAGATACAAAATAAATAACAGTGATAATCTTTATTTATGGAACACTTTTCAAAATCCACTTTACGTGTTTCACACAGGCGACAAATTAAAACACATACAGTAGTCAGACTTTTTTTTTTTTTTAAAAACAAAGTTTATTAAAAGTAATATAGTGCAAAATACAAAAATAGAAAAATAACATTTCTGAGAAATAAAGCATACTCCAAAAACAATTAAAACTCAGGTAAAAAATCAGGAAAGGCTCTCTGATAAAAGTACGCTTTAAGAGGGGACTTAGAGGAAATTACTGGCTCAGCCGACCTGATTTCCTCTGGCAGATTGTTTGAGAGCCCTGGGACCCTGACTATAAATGCTTTGCACCCCTTAAAAATACATCAGACATGAAAAACAGGAAGCAGAAAACAATAACGATGTAGCAATACTCAACACGCAGCTATTTCATCCAGTAAAGGTTTCCTCACATTTTCAAAGTCTCCTGCCCTTCTTAATTTAAGTCAGTCTCTCCCACACAAGACGCCACCTCCTTTATCCAAACATGCATCAAAGCATATATCCATTTTTCTCAGTGATAAAGTTATCATCTTCCTGTCCTACAGGGGTCTAAAGAGGATTAAAGTTAACTGTTTTGAACTGGTTAAATTATAATGTCCAAATGACATTGAACTGCCCACAGTCTGACAGCTGATCTCATTGGTTGGGAGGTAATTGCACCTGCTGTGTGTGATTGATTGTCTGAGGGGAAGGTGACGTTTGAGGCCTGTTGTGTTCTTTTAACTTTGTCCTGAGTGAATACAGTGAGGATGGATGTTTCTCCTGAAACAAAACTTAACCAGCAGTCAACGTTCAGTTACAGCAGCTTTGCTGGTTCATCTCAGTCGGCTGACGGCTCATCACCAAGTGACTTCACCTGCGACTTGAATAAAAACTACGGTGAGGGGAGTGTCAGTTGTTTACGATACAATCTCAGCACAAAAGATCCTGCTGTGTTTGTCTCCTACTGATTTACACCTGCCAGGATGCTTATTTGCAACTCTGTGGGTGTAAATCACCTCATTAAAGAAAACAAGGGAGATATCTGGGTCTTGAGAACCTGGGGTGAAAACAATTGAAGGGATAGTGTGGATTATTTGATGTTGCGTTGAATGAGGTACTTATCAAAAGTCAGTGTATTATGTACAGTGGATGGATAGATCGGCACGCCCCCATTTTCAAGAAGTTACAGGAGGACCGGTGATGGAGGCTGAGCACTGTAGTGCCGTGGAGAGGGTCAGCAGCAAAATATATCTTAGCCACCTAAAAACTCAATATCCATTTATGTGTACACTATATGCAGAATATTGTCACTCTTTTACTTTGCCATCAGACAGGCCTTTCTGATGGGAAGCTGTCTTTATAGAAGTCAAATATATTTTCTCTCTGAAGTAACCAGACTCCATTGGCTAATTTAACCCCACAGGACATGGGAGTTGCTGGTCTTCAGCTGCCCCACTTGGTTCGTTTGCTTTTATCATTGTGTGATTCTGGTGAGTCTGAACTAAACATTTAAGACACAGAAGTCACACTTTAACACAAACAAACTAACCGATCAAGGCAGCGGTAGACCAGCAACTCTTGTGTTCAGCGAGGTAAAATGCTTTGATAAAGGAATTTGGTGTCTGTGGAGAGAGAGAGAGAGGGATGTCATGATTTAAAACTTATATAATGACTGTGACTTAAAACAAAACAGTTTCCAAGTGGAAAAGGCTGTCTGACAGCAAGGTTAAGTGGTAAAAATATTTCTAAATATAGTGTACAAACACACTGATTCAGATTTTTTTAGGTGGGTAAAATATATTTTGTTGCTGTCCCTGTGCACAGCAGTACATTGTTTAGATTCCTGCACCCTGCTGTTTCTTTAAAATGGAAAAGGTTTAAACTGGGTTTCCTTTCTTCTGCCACAGGTCTCAGTCACCTCCCAAAGGAGATCCCTCCGAAACAGCTGACCTCTGGCAGCCCAAATGTGTTCGACCGAAGCCGATCTGAGCTCAAAGACTCAGACAAGGACTGCTCCAGTCGGGACTCTCTCACACCTGTCTATACTGTGTCCATCACCTTTGCTGTTGGAGTGACCATTGCTCTGATCCTGCATACCTACCTGGGGAAAAGTTTGGTATGCTGTGCCATATATAACGTATAAACGTATTTACTGCAACTGCGTTATTTCTCCTCATGACAGTTACCCCTTAGGTGTTTGTGAAAGGTGTGTTGGTGTCGGATCACCAGCGCTGCACTGTACTTGGCCAGCGAGTCCTTCATGACGGTGGATCCAGTGTGGACGCAGCGATCACAGCCGCCCTGTGTTTGGGTGTTGTGCATCCACATGTGTCAGGTGTTGGTGGGTATGTGACTGGCTAATTGTTGAGTTGCTTAAATGCACAGTTCACCCCAAAATAAAAAGTAACCCCTTTCCCCTGGCCTGTAGTGCTATTTATCCTTCTAGGTACAGTTGAGGCCCCTCAGTTAGTAAGGCTTTTTGAAAAACCTTTTTTATTGTTTGTTTTATTATATTTATTTATTTATTTTTATTGTTTGAGGTTTGTATTCCATGTTTCTCGCTTCATTGTTGTTTTAGCTGCCTGATTTTACTTGCCCCACTCTGAAATGTATTAATTTTGGGTCTACCATGTAAAGCACTTTGTAACTTTATTGTTGGGTTGAGTTTTGGAGATATCAGCCATGGAGATGTCTGCCTTCTCTCAAACACAATGGAACTAGATGGTATTTGGCTTGTGGTGCTCAATGGGCCACCCACAAATATTTTAGAAACTTAAAGCCACCTCTTTCTTGGAAAATCATGACCCAGTTACTCAAGAGAATCCACAGACCTCTTGTGCAAGCAGTTTTATGAACCACCATAGAGAGAAAGTAGTTCCTCATCAACTCTTACCCCCCCCCCCAAAAAAAAACTAACAAAAACATGATAGATAAATAGCTATAGGCCAGAGGGAAAAAAATGTAAAAATGTGTTTTTGATTTTAGAGTGAACTGTTCCTTCGATATAAAATATACATAGATGTGTCTGATCACAAATTCATCCTTAGCGCTCTCTCTTTCTGTAGAGGTGGGGTGATGCTGGTTCATGACATCCACAAAAATGAAACCAGGGTGATAAATTTTCAGGGAGCTGCACCAAAAACATTCACAGAGGAGATGCTGCAAAATGTTTCAGAATCAAAGGTAACGTAAAGGTGGGGAGGGAGCTACCATTCATTATTTTTGATTTCATTATTTAGCACGTGTAATCTTAATTCATCCATTCAGGCAGGTCTGCTTGTGGGAGTGCCCGGTATGCTCAGAGGGTTACACCATGCTCACAGCCTGTATGGAAGGTAAGAGACTTTAAGTGAAGCTTGTCTGGGGCATATGCAAATTATTTGTCTGCTTAGAGCCCCTATGGCCACCAGAGGGCCTCAAAGGGTGCTTGAAATATCCCATGTGAGAGAGCTAAACTGACCCAGAGCCCCAATCTATATTTCAGACTAGCGTCCATAATTTTGGAATCATCCCCAAGCAAAACATAGAATATTAAGTCCTGAACTTTGTGGTCTAGATCAGTGAGTTCATTTGTGCTTAAATTGACATTCACATTAGCATTATTCAAATAAATTCATTTAGTCTAAGCGATCAGGCCATCTTGTTTTTATTTCCTCTCATCAGAAAAACAACATAGGACTTTTTAGCCTACTTCAGAAATGAGACAAATTTTTTTCCATAGTCTTTTTGTTGTTGTTGTTGTTGTTGTTGTTTTAATTTGGGGACTCTTCTACAACCCACCTGTGAGTCCTGACCCAGTCTTTGGGAATGACTGGTCTAGACTCATTAATTTGTCATAGATAACTGGATCCAGAAATAGACATAATGTTGAGATTTTTTTTCTTCCCACGGGTTACCTATTTTACATTTGTAAATCTAAAATGGCTCTGCCGACTAACCGATCGTCCATATAAGGACTATAACTATAAAAAATATAGTTCTAAACTTGTTCTAACTCTGCCCTTAGTGTCCCTGTCTTGATAATCTTATGGATACAATAAGATTGTGTTGCTGGAGAGATCCTGAACCAATGTGCATCAGGAAAGCGACAAAGACACTGAATTCAAGTTTTTTTGCTTGAAATTACATCATATAATCACTGTCAATAAATACAGGCACTTATCCAGTTCTCACTGTTGGAAACAGATGCTGTTTCCAGACCTTTATTTTATTTTGAAAGCCTTAAACATGCCAGACTAACTTAGACTAAATTAGTATGATGTAAACAACACAGCTACAACTAATACAATTGCTAATGGGTGTGTTATATTTACAGTAAGTGTATGAATGATCAAGCATTGACAATAACTGGACCCATTTAGTCACTGGTATTGGCAATGCCAAAGTGATTGGGGGGGGGGCAAATCAAACTCTGCTTAGGGCCCAATAAAGCCTTGGGCGGGCTCTGTGTTCAGTCATTTCACACCTTACCACAAAAATCTCTGCAGCCTATCATGGGAGAATGTGGTCAATCGAGCTGCTGCGGTTGCCAAAGAAGGTTTCAATGTGTCTTTCAGTCTTGGTGAGTCAAACTAAACCACTTACTCGGAACATAAATCAGTGATGACACCCGAGAGTGATATAACCATGATATGACTCATCTGTGTAACTCCACAGCTGATGCCGTATCAAAGGTAAAAGGTGAGCAGCTATCGCAGCGTTTCAAGGACGTGTTCTTCCCTGATGGCCAAGCTCTGCGCCCTGGCTCATTTCTGAGGATGTCCAGTCTGGCGGCAGTCCTGGAGGCCAGTCTGTCCAACTTCTATGATGGGAACTTCTCACAAGAGATGGAATATGAGGTCGGTGACCTCAACACTCAACTCAACTCAGCTTTATTTATACAGCACCTTCATCATAGACATGTGCAAAGTCCTTCACAAAATGCAGCAAAGTTAATACGACAGATAAAAAAAAGAAATGAACAACATAAAGATTACAATAATAAAAAAATAAAATATAAAATGAAATCATTAAAAAGTCAATAGAATAAAATATGAGACACACCATGGAGAAAGAATAATGGAAAAAAGATTAAAACTTATTTAAGCTGTAATTTTTCAAAGTAAAAGCCAGATGAAAAAGATAAGTTTTTAATTTTCTTTTAAAAATACAGTTAGAGCTTGTCATTGGGGAGATGTGGTCCATTTTCCTTTTTTTAGTGAGGACTCTGAACACAGCATTCTGAACTAGCTGTCTAGTCTACAAAGCTAGTAATGCAAGTGTGACCGAGTATTTCAGCATCTTTCAGAAGTTAAAAAAAATGGTATGACTTTGGTAATATTCCTAAAATGAAAACTGTTTTTAATGACCATTAAAATGAGAATTAAAATTTAAATCACAATCTAAACACATTAATTGGACCTGATTTTCTGGCTTTTGGTCTGGGTAGTAACTACATTAATTCAAATGTCAGTGATGTAAAAGCCTGTTCTGTGTTTTCATCCAAAGGTGCGAGCTAATGGAGGGGTCCTGAGCAGAGACGACATCAGTAACTACAGTGTGCAGGTGGAGCAGCCAGTGGAAGGCCTGTTCAATGGTAAAAAACTAAACTTTGTTCAACGCTACACTCAATAAAACATGCATTTATTCCCGTTCCCTTCATCTATGTTGTGTTACTTTTGTCTTAGACTTTATTATTCAAGTTCCTCCTGCCTCGTCTGCTGGTGCAGCGCTGACATCAGCACTCAAACTTGTGGAGGGCCTCCACCTCAGTGAGAACAACACAGAAAATAAGACATACCTCTGGACTGCTGAGGTGCTGAATTGCAAAGCTTAAATAGCACAATGTTTTTTATATTATGGCCTGGTTGAAATGGTAGCACTCCCACATAAAAATGATTTATCCATCTCTGTTAAGGTTCTGAAAGCAGCTTTGTCTAATGGCAGAGGTCCAGATGACCCTGAATATAACTCTTCAGTGACTGAGTGGCTCTCTGACATGCTGAGGAGGTAAACTACACTGAGGAATCACAGCTGTCAACAGGGCTGCTAAGGATTTTTTTCATAAGTGATTAAGCACACTATTTGATCTTGATTAATTGACCCCCACTAGGGGTCGCCAAAGCTCAAGGCCTTCTTGATTTTCTGGGGCGTAAGAAAACCTTTTGTAAAATATACAGTAGGTCTTTATCTCAGCATTTCATTCCTTTCTGTTCAGAAAACTCAATGAAAGTGTTCTTTTTAAAAATTATTATTTAAGATATAAACTTCTGTATAACAATCCTGCATCCAGAAAACCGAATTTTCCCAAAGTTTCCCAAAACAAAATATGCAATATTCACAGGAAATAATCTGCTCAAAATGTACCCAAATCGCTTGTTTTACACAAACTTCCGGCAGTTGTTGCATTCACTATTTGTGCTAATTGTTCAGGTTGTCTTTTTTTTTTTTTTGTACTGTTATGTTTATGCATTGAATATACTATGAAATATCCACAACTTATGTCAATTAGTCAGGGGTCACCAGTTCACTAAAGGGGAAAAGGACCCAATATTGTATGAAAACCATCAAGTTCTCAGATTAGAGGTATTGGAACTAACTAATGTTTGGCATCATTTTCTTGAAAAATCACTGAAATTATTAATTATCTAAATTAGTTTTCTGTCGGTAGACTCCTTGATTAATCAGCCAAGGATTTCAGCTCTTATGCAGCTGATAACAGTGATAAATCATATTTTCATATTCAGGTGTTACTTCTTTTGTTACATAATTGACTGTCAACCAAACTAAACAATCAGTACATGAAACATTTCCTGTTCACGGTCTCTGCTCTCTCTAAAGCGAAGCGCTTCACCAGAGGATCAGTCACTCCACTGTCCACTTCCTGCAGACAGAGCTGATGGCTGGACACGTAGCTGTTATGGGACCAGATGACCTCATGGTTTCAGTAGCCAGGTGATGGTGTTACTGCCTGCAGTCTGACATAAATGATCACAGCAGGAGGATATGTGTGGTATGTGCTGCTGGGACATTCTTTTATCTTATCTCTTGTCTTTATGATCTCACAGTTCCTTGAGCCGGCCATTCGGTAGCAGAATCATAACACGGTCAGGGGTTATCCTCAACGGCCTCATTCTTGACCTCTCCTGGACAAACAAAACCGGAGGGCAACTCTCAACCCAACAGGTGCATTAACCATGAGAAATATCTGCCGATAAAATCAAATATTAACAAAGTTTTGATTTAAATATGGCTCACTGATTACCATATGTGCTTTAGAAAAACAGTGTCCAGCCAGTTAAGAGGCCCCTATCGTCTCTCATGCCCACAATAGTGATGCCAGCATGGAATAAATGTGGGACCTCCATAGCACTGAGCAGTTCAGGTGGACAGCAGAGACTGAGTGTGATCTCCCAGGTCGGGTCACTTTACGTAATTTGGAGGTTTGGATTCCGATTCAGTTGAAGATGTTTAATGCAAAAGCATTTACTTTTGTGTATTTTAGGTGTTGGTCAGAGCACTGTCCTTCCATAAAGAGAGAAATGACAGCCTCAGTAAGTATGGAACAGTACTCAGTTGTACCTTTGCCTTTATCGCTAGTACATAAGTAACTTTCCATATTAGTCATTTCCTGCTTTCCAAATTGTCTCATAACAGCTGAGTTCAAAGAAGTTCAAAGAGTGAAGACAAACTCTGCTGTTCAGGGGATCCTGAGGAACAAAGACATCATTACGGCCTTTACGCTGCCTCAATCATCTGATAGTTTTATTGATCTTATGAACTTTGTTTTTTCATAAACATCTTTCAAGGGCACACTATAAAATGGTAGTATCTGGATCAGCTGTTGTCGCGGTGTATGGTGCAACTTTATGGTTGTTGTTCTCCAATGTTATGTACTTTTCTGTTATTGTGATCACCTGAACGCAGTCCTCCTACAAGTTGTTTCTGTCAAATAAGACAATCATCTATTCATATTGAGCCGTTTAACTTCGTTTTAGTTGAGTTCTAATCTGATATTTCTTAAATAAAGAGTAACAGATGCAGGTTTCATGCTGGCTGAGGACACATGGCCACTATGCAAATGCACAAAGAAGAAGATGAGGGCTGTTACGTAAAACTGATGTGCAGTCGAGATACCGTCATACATTCATACCAGCTGCATCACAAGGTAGGACATGTCACATGTTGTGTTCAGTCTACACACACACAAACATGTCACTCAAAACACTGCACTCTTGTAACTTTGAACACTGAAAATGGAGACTTGTTGTCCTCATTGAACCATTTTCTGAGAAATTCAGCTGTACCGGAGTTTTGGGGGTTGTCTTAATGTCAAGTCTAACTACTTTGTACAGTTTATGTCAGAAAGGACAAGAAGACGAGTTAAAGGTCCTGAGATGGCTCTTTCCTCACTCAGTTTTTTAGAGTATTTAAAAAATTATGGGTTTTTTTACACCGAAGACCTTTCTCATCATGACTGTGTATGTTTTTGGAAATGTGTAATAAGCACAAAGAACAAAGAACAAAGAACAAAGCAAAATAGTGTCTATTTACACCCGATTGAGAATATTCACACAGCAGCGATTAAGGCCTGTAAGTTGCTGTGGATGAAAGGGTTAAACATATAGGGTGGGGTATCGTTTAAAAAAATACAATACCAGTACCCTTAAAGTACTTAATTTTGTTACCTTATTTCAAAAGTTGTTCCTGATGAGGAATGCTTGTAGTGATTAACTGCAACCAAAACAATATAAAAGTCTTTTTTTTTCTACATCTGGATAGAAAAAGAAGTGAATACAGGTATTGCTTGACTGAAGCATTTTCAGTACTGATTTCAATCAATACCTTTAAAAGTATTGAGTACTGATACCCAGCCCTATAAACACAGGACTCTCCCTTTGGAAACTGGGTTACAGAAATTAACTTTGAATTTTTGGACGTAGTTGAAAACTTCAGTTTTCAGTCACAGTTTGCTTTGGTTTAGGCAGCAAAACTACTTGGTTAGGTTTAGGAAAAGACTGTGTTTTTTCTCTGCCACTGGGAGAAAACTGCGTTGTTGGGTACTAACACCTTGGCACTTGTCTCTGCCATGCTAGACTGTATACACCTGGGTGTAAATAGCCACACTGGCTATTCCACCATCGACATGCTAAACGCTGTTCCACCCTGGGTTCTTTATATTGCATGAGATGGGTCCGAAAACTTGTCACTACATATCGTATGCTGCTAGACTCTGCTCTGTCTCAGTAAATCAATAATATACTATGCAGATGGATGCATAAGTCAATACTCTCACTATCTAAAATGCTAAATGGCTTAAAGCTACATGCATTACCCTAAATAAATCCACGGTGAGAAGAAAATGTGCTTTGTTGAAGACAGAATGAATACAGACTTCATGTTGAAACATGTTTAACTTTTGGGCCACCTGTTGCATGCTCATTCCCAGTTTTGAGTGAGTTTAATGGTTAGACTTTAATTGTAGCCATCCTTCTGACAGGCTAATTAACCAGCCAGGATTATTGCACATGTGTACTGTAGACTGATCACAATAAAAGGCAACTCTAAAATGTGCAGTTTGATCTTGCAAAAAGGACATTTATTAAACACTGAACCATAGCTATTTAACACAGGGCTACAGATACCTTTTATCCCCTAAGAATATCATGGTAAGCTAAACAGAGATTGAGTAGGGTGAGTACTTCTGGCAAAATGCAGCTGAATCAGGTGCTTCTCAGATTGAGGACATCAAACTTCAAGGGAACAAAAGGGGACTGGAGCACACTCATTAATTTACAGCCTTTAATTGTGCAAACTACTGTGTCATCCTCTGATGAAGATGATTAAAGGCTGTGAATTAATCACTCTGCTCCAGTGTCCTTTTGTTCCCTGGCAGGGTGGGCCAGACTTTGCCCTCTTGGGGACACAACTTGATATCTATAGCTCTATGTGAAATAACCATAGTTGGGTGTCTAATAAATGTTTTTTTTAAGATCAAACAGCATTTTTAGAGTGCCATTTTTAGGGATGGCACAATACCATTTTTTTAGTCTATGCCGATAACGATACTAATCCAGTACCATATTCTCCCCACTCTTGCACAACTCAGCTGTTAATACATTTGTATGGATGCACTTTGCTTAACCTAGCCAGATATAAACATGTTCAATCTGTGAAATATAATCTCATGAAGAATAAATGCACAACCCACAACTCAGTGTTACAATACTGGTCCTTTTTTGTATTTGAACTTTTTTTTTTCACACACAACTTTTAGATAGGACAACTGAAGTGAGGACAGGAAAGGGGGAGAGGGACCAGGGGACAGACATGCAGCAAAGGTTGTAGGCGAGAGTCAAACCCACAGCCACTGCAGGGCACTCACAGACTCGGTACATGGGGCAAACGCTCAACCAACTGAGCTACCAGACCACTTACACGCATAACTTTTAGCAGCATTTTTGATTAGCCAACACCATTCTACACTACTGAACAGCATGTCACTTAAGGACAGTTCACCCCAAAATCAATAATACATCTTTTCCCTTAGCCTATCCATTTGGATTATTTTGGTGTGAATTGGAGAGTTTTGGAGATATAAGTCAAAGAGATTTCTGCTTTCTCCTGAATATAATGGAACTAAATGGCACTCTGCTTGTGATGCTCAAAGCATTAAAAAAAAAAACACATTTGAAAACTTCAAAACCAGTGTCTCTTTCCAAAAATCATAATTCAGTTACTCAAGATAATCCACAGATATTGTGTGCAGTTTCATTTAGGAAATAGTTTCTCCAGAACTACTACTCTCCTAGAATCCACAGGAACTCTACTGTGAAACTGCTTACAGCAAGGTTTGTGAATTATCTTGCATAACTGGGTCATGATTTTTGGAAAGAGACATTTCTATGACTGATATCTCTAAAACTCCACAACTCACACCGAAAAAAAAAAGTCTTGATAGATAAATGGTACTACAGTCCAGGGAAAAATATGTATTTTTGATTTTGGGTAAACTGTTTATTTAAGCATTTGTGTGATGTTTATGCTAATGGATCTAATTGGATTGTACTTTTTCAATTTTCCGATATCTGATTACGTGATTTTGGCCAGTTTTGCGCTGATACCAATACTAAGTATCAGATTGCTGCCATCCCTTGCCATTTTATTGTGACCAGTCCAAGACACACTTGTGCAATTATCTTGCTGTTTAATTAAACATATGCACCACTGTCACCACTGTATGCTTCTTGTATTGACAAATTTGGCCAAATTGAATTTTTTATCTATATTTTTATTTTATGTTAGCTCGTTTTGTAGACACAGTATCGTTTCAGTTAGTTTCTGTGTTTTTTCTGATTTCGATTTATTTTTATTATTTAGTTAACAAAAATGCCTCTTCACTGCCAGTTTTAGTTTTTAGTCTAGTTTTAGTGAACTACAATAACCTCTCAGCCTCTTGCACTTGAGAAGGCTGGACGGATAATTTGAGAGCTGTCATGTGGGCGTGGTCGGTCACAAGCAGGTCAGTATTTAAACGTGCAAGTTTCCTCACCTGCTCCACACAAGTCAAGAGGAAGAGGAAACCTGAGACTGATAAAGTCACCTGCTTTACTGTGCAATCAATTCATGGAGAAATAATGGAGTAACCTGACGCGGAGTGATTCTTCTTGACGTACAAAAACAAGTAAGCAAACCAGATAATTCTTTATTTTTAAAACCTCACGCGACTTTATAATGAGTGTCGGTAATTAGAAATGTGAAAAAGTAAGGATGCAGGGCAGTTCGGCATGTTTACTTAAAGAGTCGGGAGTATCCTAGATCCTAGTTTAAAACTAGTTCCAGCAGGAACTTGTGTAAATATTTTTACAATATTCTTATTGGTTAAATTCTTAAAATAATTTCAGTATTGCTAATTTAATATATGCATATTGTGTCACGGTATTTTGCATAGTATGTGACAGTGAGTGCCGTTAACTCGGAAATGATATTCGGAATTCGTGTGTTATTTATTTTCTCCTAACTGTAGAGTTAAGTAGTTATGGTAAGGAGTTGTTGTTCGGCTACAAAGTAACATAGTAAAGTAAAGTAAAAATGGACTCTCCTGTTGTGTTTCTACAGGTTAACTGCTTATAAAAGCACAGTAACTGCTTTAAGACTATTTAACAGACTATATTGGTGGAAATCAGTGTTTCAATGGAGCCCAAACCTGTCGTAAAGGAGAAGTTTTTCATCGTTATCCGCGGGAAGTCGAGGAAAGGCTTCAGTCGCGGATGTATCGGCCGGGTGGAAGCGGAGACGCAGCGCGGGGAGCTGATGGGGCTCCTCTACTGCGGAGGCAGCAACGCCGGGAGCCCCAAAAGCGGCGGCATCGTGAGGAGGGAGGACACCCACCCCCTGACCCGCCACCAGGCCCAGCTCCTGCTCTTCGTCTCCGCCGCCAGCAAGCGCCTGGAGCTGCTGTGTAACCCCCAGCTGTTCACCGCCATCTGTGAGCTGTCTCAGGACGACCTGGTGGTGGTGAAGCACAAGAAGGGACACATGCCCGCCCTGGTGAAGAACCTCATGCAGATTGGGAGGAAGGAGAACAAAGATGACCTGCACATGCTGGGCTTTGAGGTGGAATTTGTGGTGGGTGAAGCTGTTAGTCTGGTGTGTTTGTTTGCACCATCAAAGTGTGAGTGTCAGGGATAAAGAACAAGGTAGCAGAGGCATTCTTTTAAAGGGACAGTTCACCCCTAAATCAAAAATTGAATATAATGGAACTAGAGTGTTGCTCAAAGCACGAACAAAATAACGTTTGAAAATTCAAAACTGGTGTCCCTTTCCAAAAATCATGACCTGGTTACTCAAGATAATCCACAGACCTTGTTGTGAGCAGTTTCATGTAAGAACTTCTTTCTTTCTGCAGTAAAATCTATCAAAAACTAGTTCCTACAAGTTATCCATAACCAGGTCATGACCTCTGGAAAAAGACACTGGTTTTATATTTTCAAATATATATTTTTTGCAGCCCAGTGTCATTTAGTTCCATTATATTTTAGAGAAGGCAGACATCTCTACAGCCATTTTTTACGAAAGTCTGCAGTTCACATCAGAACTTGTCTAGATGGATCAATAGCGCTACAGGCCAGAAGTAGATGTAGGAAATATGTATTTTTGATTTTGCGGCAAACCGTCCTTGAATCATCAGGTTTCTCTGAAGCTAATTGTGCAGATACAGTTATAAAAAAAAAAAATGGTCCAAGGCATTCTACTGGCAAAAAGCCTTTATTCAGATGGTTATTTAATAATGAAATTCTAAAAGTGTAGACAGTGCTTGTGCATGTTAAAATAGATCTAGGTTAAAATATATCTTTGGGATGAAGAAGGCAGTAGAAGTGGTGGCATAGAATTTCATCATGAAAATAGTAATTTAAATTGAGGCTTTTTAAACTTTTAGACTTTCCATCTTTTGAACTTTTGTCTTTCTTTCCAAAGAGAACCTTTATAATACTTGTTTGACCTTTAGAGCACTCTGGACTTTTTTTGAAAACACTCATGTTAAGTTCAAGAAATGTACTGAGGCAAGCATGACCATATAATCTTCAGTGATCTGTCTCTCTTTAGGCAAAGCTATCAGTCGAAAGATTCCCAGTGAGATATACAACTCAATGTCATTAGTGCAAAATGTACACACGCGACATATGTTTATCTACATTCTATACATCTGAATGTTTTGTGTCTCTTTCTTTGTCTTCCTTGTAGGACAATGATCACAATATGTCATCCAAGAAACCTGCTCCTCTGCCCCTGTTCAGTGCTGCAGACATCGTCCAGGTGGTCCCGTCGTATTCCGTTCCCCTCGGACTACACTGGAAAGATGGCCAATATGGGAGTAAGTAAAGGGAATTCTAAACTTTTGATATAATTTTAGTGGGATAATTTCACACAGTGCTGGTACAAAATGTCTCTGAACACTGTCTGACTTTGCTGTAAGCCAGATGTCCAGTAGGACAAAAAAGACCAAACCTAACTGACTTTAATTAACGGATATTTTATTTAAACATGGTAATAAAGTGTCAGCACTTTTGATATAATTATAAAGTAACAAACCCCTTTTACACAGAGCTGTTGTGCTGTTATTCCACCTCACCGTTTTGTGTAAAAGTTGCAGACATGCAATGGCGGGCATTTCAGTCTACCCCTGATCTGCCAGCAGAGGTAATAACAGAGCTGAATCGATATCTGTCTAAAATGGCAACAAGCAGGACACTGTTGTGTTACATGTTCAAACTAGTGAAAGGATTTATTAACAGCTGTTTTTGCTCTGCATTTTTAAAAAATATCATTATTGTCATGTAGTTGGAAACTGACAGAAGGGTGGGACTCAGAAGAAAAAGTCACAATAGTAGGCTATTGATATTTCAGAGTCATGGTCAGAGCCATAGATTAAAACTTAAACAAGCTTCAGTCAGATAAAAGAGCAATGAGTCAGGTAGACCAGACTAACATATTCAACTAAACAGCCCCTCCTATACACTCTCTGCTACTAATGGATGGCAACCCACTCAGCTTACCTGCCTCTTTCAAAATCAACAATGTAGCATTTCTGGACCACAAGATACTTGATGTGATGTCACTGGATTTTTTTTTCTTTTATAACTAAATCTCTTTTAAAAAAAAAATCAAAATAAATCCTCTTTTGGTTGAAAAAACAATCACCACCCCCTCCCCTTCACTTGAAATCCTGCAGTTTTACAGTTCTTTACAGTTCTAAGAAACTCCACAGAGGGTACACAGAAGATGCGATCCCAGTACACAACTGGAAAAACCAGTCCTGTTGCTCTGGAATGCAAAACATCATATGGTCTGGCGTTTTGCACATTGTGAACTCTGAGCTGTCTACATACCTCCTATGTGCCGTGTTAGCCGGAGGTCAATCTGATGAGGCAGCATGTGACAAGGCTTCCAAAAAAATGTCATATGACTTTATAACCATCCGCCTCCCCACCCCCACACCTTCTCAATACCTCTCCACAGGTCTAAACAGAAAAGCGGTGACGCGCATTAATTCCATGCCTGCTATAAGAACTCATGGCCGACAAGTGAGGGAGAACCACCCAGAGCCGAGTGTCATTCAGAGCCAAAGTTTGACTACATCTCACGTGCCTCTGGAGGTCGGATCCATGGTGGAGGTGGTGTCCAACTCGGGGATCACAGTGTACGGGGTGGTCCGGTGGCTGGGGGTCCCTGAAGGAAAGACTGGTGAATGGGCTGGGATTGAACTGGTGAGTGACTGAAGTTTTGTTCTTTTTTTGTCAGTTTTAGATAGAAAATCGCATGAGAAGACGCCTCATGAGATTTTGTTTTTCATTGTTTCAGGACTATGAGGTGAACGGCTGCTCTGATGGGAAATATGGAGGCCAGAGGTATTTCACCTGTAAAAGCAACAGAGCGCTGTTTGTTCCCGTCACAAAGTGCAGCCCCGACAGCAGGTTCTTCTGCTCCTCTACAGAAAGTGAGACCCCCAAACCCACAGAGACGCCTCCAGGTTAGACGCTTCTACTTTGGTGCAACACATGTACACAAGCAGTTCAAATTCACACATTACACACTTGATTTTATTTGTGTCTATTTTTTTCTTAACTCTCTATGTGAAGGGTAAAATGTAAGCCTTTTTTGTTTTTGTTTTTTTTTACAAATAGGAATAAAGACTTAGCTTAACATCCTCCAGATTTGTTTAATCTGAGGCGTAGAGCAACAACACTTGGATTTGCTGCTTTTATTTGCTTCTTATGTCCAACCAGCAGTCATAAATGACTGTCTTTTTGGGTTCTGGGAAATTGTGATGAGCAATTTTTGTATGTTGCAGCCCCACTGAAGTGCTGTGGAGGAAGTTTTGTGAGTTATCACATAAAGCTTTTGGGGATGGATGTTTTACATTCCTCTCATCACTTGTCTCTTCTAATTGCACATGACACAACCTCACAGAATCAGTTTTGAGGAACTTGGCATCCTGTTGAAGTCTCTCTGTAGGGCTGTACACAAGTGAAAGAAAACATTTGCAAATCATGCTTTCTAATTGGTTTGACTGACTTTGACACCATTCTGCCTCTGGCAGGAATTAGTGGGGAGAAATGTTGTCAGTCACCTGAAACAATGCATGTTTTGTGACACCACTTATCAGTGAAATGTCTGAGAATACTGTGAGCTTGCAGCAGATTAATCATTGACTAAATTTATATGCACACTAATGTTCCACTGTTTAGAATTTGATGTAGGTCACATAGATGACATATTTTATTTGGATAATCTGAATTGGGCCTTTCTGATTAAGACATTTGGGATATGCCGGTATTATTCAGATATTACGAGCATTCTCCGGACATGGAGAATGAACATGTGCTTCAGTTGGGACTTTTACAGCAGTTTGTGGTCAGCTCTGTTTATGGTCAGCTCTATGCGTCATGAACAAATCAACTTGCTAACAGTTTGCAGGGCTGGAGTAGAGATGCATGCACAAATAGCCAACATTCCTGGTCACAAGGAGAAACACACCTACTTTGAAGGATATCAACAGTTTCTTTAATATGCGCAAATTTTGCAGTACTGGTCAAACAAGCTCACCACCAGGAGAAAACTTTGAAAAAATACAGTTTTAACACAAAAAAGTAAGATGGCTCAGGTGTCTCTAGCTATTCTGTTTGAACGGCTGCATCTAAGCATGAATATTAGCAGAATATCATCATTTTCATTAGAATATTTTGTGCATGTAAACCTAGTCAGTGAAGTCCTGTGTGATTATCCCATTGTGTTTCAGGCAGATGAGAAGCTGCTGCAGAGTACCAAGTTTCTTAGGTCTAAAGCTTTGGGCAAAATGATGAGGTCTGTGTTAAAATGTCATTTGATCATAACACTTTTTTTGTTTTGTTTTTCCAGTTCCTCCATTTGAGGACTCGGAGGAGGATGCACCGCCCATCCCTGAATCCGAGGCCTTATCTCTGTTAGTGGGAAGAATGAAAGGGATTCAGGGTCACATCAACTCCTGTTACCTTGATGCCACACTCTTCAGGTAAAACCAGTTCACCACTCCTCAGGGCATATCAAGGTATCAAGGTAATTTAGAAGTGTCATACAGTTTACGTAACAAAAGGAGAGTTGTTGTTCCTTCATACTAGACAAACATGCAATACAGATGGGCTTATTAATGAAATTCAGAATAGAACGGGATAAAAATAAAATAAAGTACGTTGAAGGTATTTACATATCTACACCCAGGAAATAAATCTGTAGTGCAGTTTTTGAATTTGTGTATTGTTGACTGTAAATGGCAGCAACAAGATGAGGATGACAATATGGTTGAAATCTGCACATTAAAAAGTTCATTTGGGGCATCATTGCCCATAAACCTTTACCGGGTTTGTTTACATCAGTCTGCCTCCCCTAGTCAGATCAGCTGGACCCAACACCCTAGACTCCAGCAGGCTGGAGTGTTGAAAGATGCCATATGAACATTGTTGATCGTCTCTTTACTCCAAACCCTACACCTTCTTTCCCAACATGTATGTGACTTTGCAACATAGTTGAAAAAATTAATAGATTAAAGGAGAAAAGTAGAAATTTGAAGGAGCCACCGGCTGCAGCCATTGTTGTTGCAACACAGAATCATCATAGTTGATTTTCAAGTAGCACACCATTGCAGACTAAGCTTTGATTTACCGTGATCTCAGTTTTTTATTTAGAGGAGATCATGTACAGCAGAATGAGCATGGTGAACTGTATTCAGATATGTGCTGAGTTGATAACACATTGTGTTTTTCTCTCTGCAGTTTGTTCAGCTCGTCCGTGACCCTGGATAATATCTGCCAGAACACTCCTGACACAGAGCAACCCATAACCTGCACTCTTAGAAAAATAGTCAACCGTTTACGCAGGTATAAACACCGTCTTCAAGACAGTTTGTGTGTTTTTTTTGTTTGTTTTACACCTTGTAATATTATTAAGTTGTGGCAAAGAAGTACTCTTTCTCTTAATGGTTTTCTATATTCAGTTAAGAAAAGAAGTGCATATACAAACTTAGATAAGAAGGCGGTTCTTTGATTGTTTTGGTGTATGCAGCTTCTAGTGTGTGTGAGGTCATGTTTGCTTACTGATAGCTAATGTATATATTGCAGACAAGGGTTTGTACCTGCTGAGAGTGTGATGAACTTCCGCAAACAGCTTGGCTGCGACACCTTCAGAACAGAGGAAAAAGGTACACATATATGCATATAAAACATGCATTGCTAAATATATATTTTAATAGCAGGTCTTTCATCATTGCAACATAACATACCGAAGGCTTCTGTTACAGTTCTAGAAGTTAACTTCTTTTTCACTGCAGATCCAGAGGAGTTCATCACACTCCTCTTTCAGAAGGTGCTTTGCATGGAGCCACTGCTCAAGCTCAGGTGAGACCCTGAGTCACTCACTATTAAATATGCCGACCTATTTCCAGGGCTGTACCCGACCCAAATTTTGACAGTCGAATCGGAGTTGGCTGTCATGTTTTAATGCCTTTCTTTATCATCTATGACTATGTGGAAATCTGATATTTTTAAATCACAAAAAGTAAAAGTGTACATTCTCCTTCTCATACTAAAGAAATAAAATCCCAGCGCATCTTGGTTTGTAAAGTTTACAGCCTGACATGCTTTGCATTGCTGTGTGTGTGACGCAGCTAAACGACAAGAGCTGAAACTTGTTTACCATCCACTCGTCTCACCTTCTCATCAGTTAAACATTAGCGCATGCTTATCACAATGATTTTTTTTGTAAATAAGCACATCAGCTAATATGAAAATATATTTGATTCCTCTTATTTATAATTTATCATTTAAATTGTCCCTGTTCATTTTGTAAGCCTCTGTTTTATCCTCTTATTTTAATGCACTCTCACTGAAAAGTGTAGAGTTATTTAAATTCTGTTTCTCTTTTTAGATCGAAGGAGGAAACATCTCAGGGTGCCTACACCTTCCAGATTTTTCTGGAAAAAGAACAGATGGGACAGATGCCCACCGTCCAGCAACTGCTTGACGCTTCGTGTTTGTCAGGTGACCTCAAGTTTGAAGAGGTGAATATATGCTCCTCCTTTTAAAGGGCAAGTAACTCCCATTGGGTTTATGAATTTTTCATCTGTGCAATCATAAAACCCCAATCTTGCCTTTCTATTCGTCCCCCAGATCCCGTCCTGTCTAATGGTTCAGATGCCAAGGTTTGGAAACAAGTATAAGATGTTTTCTCATATCATTCCATCCACTGAGCTGGACATCACGGATCTCCTGTACAACTGTGAGTAGCAGACAGGATCAGTACTGATCTAAATCATATAGGATGTGAAGAGAAGTGTTTTCGAAGAGCTTAAAGACTCTTATGGGTTACCTACTTTTCCCAACAGCTCCAAGGGAATGCTTCATCTGTGGGCATTTGGCGGAGCACGAGTGTCTTCAGTGTCTACCAGATCGCAAACTGCAGCCAGGGAGAATCAAACAGTATTGTTCGATGTGTAACACACAGGTGAGTCAGATGAAGCTTTTCACATGTTAAGTGTCCCATGGTCCTAACTTGTAGTGTAAACCATTCTATTTTCTATTTTTGTTTAAGGTGCACATCCATCCGTCGCGGCAGGATCACTGCCCCAAAGCTCTAACAGTACCAGGAGATGTAGCGTCTGATGCTCCCGTGTCCAGACAAATGATGCAGCTGTTTGCTGTGCTCTGCATTCAAACCAGCCATTATGTGTCCTTTGTAAAGTATGGCCCTGATCCTCACTCCTGGCTCTTCTTTGACAGCATGGCAGACAGACGTGGTAAGAGACATTTCAGCATTTTTTATTTATTTGAACTAATGGGTTGTTTCTTGGCTTGAGCAAGAAGTCTTTTCTTCCATTATTGGTATTATAGAATCACCCAGAGGTGGGCAGAGAGCCAAAAACTGTATTCAAGTAAAAGTACTGTTGCTCTGCCAACATTAAGTACTCAAATTGAAGTAAAAGTAGTCATTAAAATAACTACTAGACTACAGAAGTATTTACTTAAAAAACTACTTCACCAGTGCACGACTTTTTCTTTGCCTCCCCAAGTCTTTCATTTGATGTGGATGTGAGTGGAATTATTTTGGTCACAGATGGTGTTCCTCAGGTAAAGGTAAAGAAGTGAACATAGACCTGAATTCATTTGTGATGAATTGACAGACAACCTACCACATATACACCAGGACAATATTCCCAGTCTGTATCTTAAGTGTGATCACAAAATATTACTTTAATATTTTACTCTATGAAGAAAACCAATAAGTATGTTTTTTTTTTAAATTACATTCTTTTCTGGTCTCCTATATTATGATTTGGTCTTCACTTTGACCTAAGGAAAACAATCTGTAGTTGAAACATGGAAAAAAGTTTCTATTCTTTTTTCCTGTGCCTCTACTTTTCTCTATCTCTTCATCAGGCTACACCAATGAGCATGACTAGTCACATGCACACTGCTGGTACACAGTTAGCTTGAATATTTGCATTCCAGAACAAAGCAGGAGTAATTGATATACTGTGAGTATAATAATTATAATAATAATAATTATTATTATTATTATTATTATTATTATATAATATAAATAATAAACTGACAGACAACAATAAACTACCTGCCTCAACAGATCATGAATGCATAAAAAAAGTAGTGCAATGAATGTATCTCATCACAGGAGTAAAAGAAATGATTTTGCTGCATTAAAATTAGTCTGACAAGCAAAATTTCTCAAGTTAGGCTTGAGTACATGTAACAAAGTAAATGTAAGTCATTGCTGCCTACTTTTGGAATTGCCAAGCAAATCCTTTGACTCTGATGTTCGTGCAAACTTTGACTTGTTTTCGTTTTTCAAAGAAGTGGTTCTTCATGACTGCCTTATTTTCAGATAACGCAGCCTCGACATTATTAGATAATGCCACTCTCTGACGTCTTTGACAGCTCTTTATCTCTTTTTGAACCGATGTCTAATCTTAAGGCCGCTCTTCCTTTCAGGTGACGATCAACATGGCTACAACATTCCCGAGATCAGAGCTTGTCCGGAGCTGGGTGACTTCCTGTCCCAGCCGGAGGAGGAGCTGACTCGGGCGAACCCCAGCCAAACTCCTGAGCTAGTGCGCCGGCTGCTGTGTGACTCCTACATGTTTTTATACCACAATCCAGCCGAGCCGCTTTCAAAGCCAAACCATCCGGAGCCTTAAACACATATGAGGATGAGGACGCAACGTTCCCATAACAGTGCCTTTATAACCTTGCATCTTTGCTTTGTCAGCAAGATGTTGTGTTTGTTATTACATCCAAACAGCAGGAACTGAAATGGATGCTTTTAACATCATGGATATTGTAGTTCAGAAATGTGACTTTGAATGATCTCAGTCAAAGCTGATGTTGATAAATAAGGAGAGAAGCAATGAGTGGTAAAAATATAAAGCTCTGAACTCCTCATCGGTGACTTTATCTCTGAAATGTTACACTGATTATTTATACTAAGATTTTTTTTAAAGGAACATGTGGCATTTCTGTGATTTTCATGACTGTAACTTTAATTTACCAAATAAGTGAAGGCAATAAACACATAAGAACAAAGTCCACTCAAGCACTTGCTCACATGTTTGTGTGCTGTTGAATTATTTAACTCTTGTCCGTTGTGATCTAAAACACTAGCTGAAGTCACACGCTTCATAAGGGTCCCACTGGATTCTTTGTCTTAAAACATCTTAAATTTAGTTGTTGATATTCAATGTCTAACAATGTCTGGAAATATGGAATAGAGGGCATTAAATTTAATGAATTAGCTTTGTTTTTCAGATTTGTTTTACTGGAATTTATTCCTCACAATGATCATTTCCACAATATCCAATACAATTCTTTATTTTTCCACAATCTACTCAAAATCCAGCAGGTGGCCATTTGTGCTCCAATACTGCTATCTAGTGGGCACTTTGGCAAACACAACACATTAATGAATCTGTCAAGTATGATATTGTATACCAGCTACAATGTTTCTCAATAAGTAACCAGTAGCCTACAAAATATGTATCTTTTTATATCACCATAAATCAATATTTCTTGAGCCCAATCAATAACTTGTAGGCTATTATTTCTTAACCTATATTCATATATGGTAGGTTGTGTAGGGAATTATTTTATCTCTTGCAATGATTGCATGTGACATTTCTCCTCAGGAAGTTAAGTGGCAACACCCAACTTTAGATGTTTAAAACTGACATGTAACGGGAAATTTTCTGTTATCTTAAGACATACAAATGCACGCAGAACTACATATGTTGGTATTTCATAGTAGAGATTTGTATATGGAGTATCTCTGTTCAGAGGATTCCCATCTCTTTTCTCTCCCTGAAAGATGTTACGGTCACCATTCCTCTAAAGCACGATATAAATTTTCTTTATTTAGATTTTTAAAAGGTCTTAAAAAGCATTATAATTGATTTCAAAACCTACTAAATACCCTGCATACACTACATGGATACTGAAAAGAAGATGTATGGTTGTGTTACACTTACTGTAAATAATTAAACTGTATGCAAATCATTGTCTGTGTAATATAGTATTCTCATCAATAAACTGTAAAAGAAATTAAAGTTAGAAGTCATTAAACTTACTGAATAAAAACTTTTATTGTAGGCCAACTAAAAATCAGGCAAACAATTCTAGCTGTGATTTGGTACATTTATTACTTTGGGTTTTAATCACACAGAAGCTCCCTACACAAAGAAACACCACCGTCCATCATCATGTTTTAAGCAGCCTTTTACTGTATGGAGTAGCGCATTTTTGATCTGTTCAATCAGCTACATCTAAAACTCTATTAAAGTCTTGACTAAATTTTCTCTGTAGAGAAAATAGTGCCACAAGGTTCTGTGAGGACCAGTGAATCCTAACAGGTAATATTAAGCACTGCAGTGCCATCTTGTGGACAAAAAAATTAATCCTGCCTTGAACATCATTCACTCAGATTCACCAACAACTCTCTTTAATCCCTGACTGACTTTACCTACTTTTTTTGTATTGCACTATTCAAATGCTCATTACACTGGCTGAGGGTACTACATGTGCCACTATTGCCTGTAAGTTGAGTCTAATTGTTCTTGTATAGCTTAGATTTAATAGATATTCACTTGTATTGTATATGCGTAAAAATAATTTCTTAGTTTCTGTACTTAGTTCTTTCCTTGTGCTGATGTAACATCTCCATTTCCCCTCTGTGGCATCAATAAAATATTATTTTATCTCTTATAATGACAGAGGGAAAGATGTTTAAGTGCAAACTACTAAGTCACTGTAATAGCCTATGACTGAAATCAAAATAATTTTAAAATACTGGTGTTTTTAGATGCTGTCCTGTGTAGTCAGATTAGATTTACAGTGTCCATCTGTCAATCAGTTTTGGTATCCCAATAAAAACATTTCATACTTAAATATATTATCAAAAGAGGATCACCAAGACCAGTTTTTAGTACATTTTAGGTGGTTATTGTATTAATGTGAACCATATCTTAACTCCCAGTCGTGAGCTGTAGTCTGAGCCTCTTTGCCTTTGAGTTGTTATGTGATAGGCCTGTTGGCTTTCAAGGTTGTGGAGGGCAGGGCAGGCTCCTGTTTGTTATGTGCTACACATTCTGGCCTGCACCATTTTTGAATTCACTCAAAGCACAACACCATTCCAAGGCCTTGAAGGCAGCCTAAGCTGTATATCAGCTTCTGCTAATGATGTCTGTAAGTTGTTGGGTCTATAGTATCAGACCAACTAGGATACATAACTTGATATATTCACTAAATGACAGAGGGGTGAGTAATTTCACCAGAGCATTATCTGAAAGGAGAGACCTCTTTAGACATGATCAGAGATGGAACACAGAAATGGATGATACGCTAGCTAGAGAGTTGTGATGTTATGTTTGTGATACCGTATCAGTTCTCATGCAAAGATTTGTGGATAATTTTGCATTGTGTTTAAACCCCCGGCTGCTGTGTGTTGTTATCTAGCTCAGATTTCATGGCGGTGTGTTCTTTATACTATGACAGTATTCCTAAAAGCAGTGATATGTCACCTTGCTTATAGTATCATACTATATTACAATATACTGAATTGTAACCCCTGTATTGTGATTGGTATTGTATCGCCAGATTCTTGCGAAGAAACGGTCCTCACCATGATGATAACTGTATAATTTATAGTTGGAATAAACACTGTTTTTCAAAGTACATATCAACCATGTAAAATGTAAATCTGAGCATATACTATATATAGAGATGTATACAGTATGCAAAATATCCAATGGCACTTGGGGGGTCTCCGCTATCTTGTGCTCCAGTGTTATGCTGAAGTCTTACACAGACTCAGTGTGCAATATACAAGATTTGGGTCCGTATTTTAACAAAGTGTAACTATGATATTGCAGCACAAAAAACCACAGCTTTTCTAAACTACACAACATTTGGATTGTGGACCATTTGCAGCTGTGCTACAGACAGAAGGAGGCCTTACCAGACACAACCGGGTATTTTTTTTGTTCCAGAGACCTCTCCAGAATGTTGCTGTTGAGTCTTTAGGGGGTCTCAAGTGTCAATCAAAGAGGTCTCTGTCCATTTACTATTTCATGTAAATAAAGTAACCTATAAGGCGCTCACTAATCATTATTTGTTTATTATTTATTTATATCTGTTGCTGTCTTGTTTATTTAACAGAGGCTCTTTGATTTGTGAATACATTGTTGTTCATTGTTGCTTATAGCCTATATATATGTGTACCAGGGTTTCTGCAAGTTTCAACAAGTTAAATTTAAGACTTTTTAAAGTCCTTTATATGACCGTTATGAATGCAATTTAAGGCCTATTGCACGCAAATACTGGCAAAAGTAAACAGTTTGCAGTAGTGGTTTTTGGTTCAATGTTGGTTTCATTTTCTTGTCATTACAAAGACTTTTTCCCCAAAAAACACATTCAAAAGTGAGACTCAAGCAAAATTTAACTCTATAATAGTAACGTTAACTTCAAAGTGCAATCAATTTTTAAGATTTGTCAAAATCATATATATACCCATACATTGTTTTCACCTACTTGTCTGTACTGTTACTTTTTTTTTTGTTTTTAGCTGGATGTTCATGTCTCTCTATCTTCCAGACTTATTGTTCTTGGAACTGTGTATGGTTGTTGTTATTATCATTATTACTAATAATATGTACAAAGGGCTGGTCCTTCCTTTTGCTCTCAGGGTCTTATCAGGTCAAGGGAATAAGTACAGCACACCAGGCCAGCAGCAGGTTGTGCTCCTGATACATGTGTACACTGTGTGACCATCGTGGTCCCGAAGAGCAACACGTTTTGGGAGGAGGAGCTACACTGCTCTGTACCATTTAAATTTAAGCGCATGCGCTGTAGTGTACAATTGGGACTTAAATCTCTTACACAACTGTGTCTTTTCTTCATTCTGCCTGCATCTCCTCGCCGGTCTGTGGTAACCTTACGGCTTCTCATTTTTGATTTTGTCAACCAAACAACGCTTTGGAAATGAGTGGGGACCATTCCCACAGCGAGGACCAGGTAATGTTAAATATATGTTGTAATGTCACCGCTGGTGGTTGACGTGTAAAACGGCTGCCGTTTAATTTGCTTGCTTTGACAAGGTAACTTGGCTAGCTAACTGTGAATAGTGGCTGTTAGCGCGCGTTAGCCGAGTGTGTTTGTAAGCCAACTCATCTTGTTGTTAACAGCCTCTTGACACATTTCATTACAGTTTTATTCGTAATGTTACGGGAAGGTGGTGTCCGGTTAGCTTCCAGGCTTATATGGCTAGACATGAAGTGAAAGACAAGCGGGGTAAAGCTACATTTTATTTGGCGTTAGCTGTAGCCACTGTTAGCCGTAGCGGCTTCGGTATGAGGCTCTAAGCAATATCATCAGCCAGCGTAGCATGCTAGCCTAGCTTAGCTGGGAAGCTAACAAACTGTCGCTTTGCCATCCAGCAAGTTCAAAGTTAGTTAGCCGGCTAGTTAGCTACTACGAAATTTAACATTGGTCTGTTTTTTGATGTTTCAGGTTGACGGTGGCTCCCGTTTCAATGGTAAGTTTATGGCTTGAAGATAACCGGTTAAAATGAGGATTTTCCCCTTATTGTGACATATCTTCACTGATCAAATGTAGCGTTACGTTAGTTCTCAGTAGAGGACAGAAATGGCGTCCAGAGACTAAGTCCTCTGTCTCACTCACAAGCGCCTATTGTTCAAAAGGGAGGTCTAATAAAACCTTTTCCGCACATTATTTTCTCGATTCGAGACATTATTGGCACACACCTGGACGTGTTTTATCAGTTTATCGTATTACTATGTCTTGTTGGTTAGCTTTTGATGCCAAATTTCCCACCTGAAAGTGAGGGTTTGGGGGTTGAGGACTTAGTCTCTGCGCCATTTTCTTTTTCGGTGTAGCGGCCTGACTGTACTGCAAGCTGAACCCAGGCTGTGAAGTGCAGATGGCTGTGTGGAGGAGAAATGCGAAGGCATAGTGCTTCATTAAGATCCCATGTGGTGACCAAGAAGGGTCTTAATTTTTTATACACGGTCTTAAACGCCCTTTTCACTGCTAAAGTTATTTTTATTATTGCTACAGGGACTTAACATCTCCACATGTTAGGAGAAAGTGGACCGTTTTTAAGTTGAATCCACATTTTAACAGTCAACACAAAGTCATTAACTTTAATTCATCACATTGCAAGTTAAATGAGGTATTAGATTTTAGAGGGTCTTAATAGCCTGAAGTAAAAAAAAAAAAAATAGTGTGCTTTTGGAGTTTTTAAATATAATTTGTGAGTTTTAAAATAAACCCATATGGGCAGACAAAATGCCATCCATAACAAGAGAACTTTTTTTTTTTTTTAATTTGTCACACTGGGCTAACTTTTAATGGGACATACACATGAGCACTTAAACAACCTAGGACAAAATTTTCAATGTCTGTTATTGTTATAAGACACTCTAGCAACCACACATGGAGAATTATTGATCCGACTTTGACTGCTTCTGTATGGCTAAAAATAACCTGAATGTACTAGTCCACTAATTTGGTTTTCATTCATGAGCAATAGGACAACATTTGACTGTGGGACATAAAGGGCCTTGACTTCACCTCTAGTTGCAGGAGAGTAGTTTTCATCCAGAAGATTAACAAGTCGGATTGGCTTAAAAAAAAGCATCTCTTATCTCTGGCCCTATTCAAAGGAATACATCCTTTGTCAACACTCAACCATTGACCAACACATACTTTATTTTGTATACATGTTGGACTCTTGAGCACATTTTGTTAGTCAGCTGGATAAGTCATATTTGAAATGTGTTTCATCTGTCAGTTCTGAACTACAGACCTAACCACAAGTCTGCCATATATGCTCTCACGTTTGTCTTCAGTAAAGTGGTGGAGCACAAAAGGGCCCGTTCATTGAAATGTATCACACAGTGATATGGCTTAGATCTGAGAGGATGGCTCGACTCATATCTGTCATGTTCAAATAATGGATGAACAAAGACAAACTAGTTTAACTGTGATAAATGGAAGAATCCAGGTGACGCTCCAATTCTGCTTTGGGTTTTACAAATTGCTTACCAGTCACACTTTTTCAGTTCACTTTTTTCCTGCATGTGAGCTGTATTTTTTCCTTCACTGGCATATCAGGGGAATATGGACAACTTTTTAGGACCTGTATTGACCAGGTCTCAAGTCTTAAGCATGTAGACTAGATTTAGTGTTTGTTGATCATGAAGTTTGTGTGTCAGCTGTTTAATTTTGATAACTGCCTTTGACAAGAGGGAGAAAGCCTACTTTGTTCACCAGCATGTTTCAACCTGTCAGTTGTTTCATATTGTCTCATAAACAATGAGGCACATACGGGCAGTAGGAGGTGCTGTGCTACTGTGTAGATTTTCAGTCTCCACGCTGCATGACATTTAGATTTTGGTGCATGTTCGACCTTGTTTGTAGCAGTTAAATTCATGTTTTTCCTAAGAACTGTGTGTGGACTTCTTAGGTGGTTGCTGATTAGATCGTTTTTCAGAGACGGTTTACATTAACACCTGATTTATGAGAGTGCACTTTGGTAATATTTGTCAATTTTATATTGAAGCATACTTTGGCCATTAGATCTTGTACCCATTAATTACACAGTATAGTTCTACCTTTTATTAGTCCATTATTTGAAGTTTTTCCAGTTCATTTCTAGTTCACTTTTTGAAGAAGGTGACAATGTTTTCTTCTCTTAGATTCCCACAAGCATAAAGACAAGTATAAAGAGAAGGAACACAAACATAAGGACCACAAGAAGGATAAGGAACGGGAGAAATCGAAGCATGGCAACAGGTATGGTATAGATGCATGTTTTGGTGGTGTCACCTCAAAGTGGACATGGTGTACCACTGGACTACTGAAGTATATCCTGCGTTGAATCATGGAAGCTGAAACCACTAGGAAATTAATTGTTTTGTATTTCTTGAAACTCTAGCGATTACAAGGACTCGTCTGATAAAAAACACAGAGACAAGGAGAAGGAAAAGATGAAGCACAAAGATGGCAGCACAGACAAATACAAGGACAAGCACAAGGAGAAGGATAAGGAGAAAAGGAAGGAGGAGAAGGTGAATTACCACGCAAGAAATTAATGGAAAAATCCACATTTGGTTTTGGTTGAATGTTGTGAGTTTAGGATTCATCATTATGAATTTTTTTTTTTTTCAGTATTAAGCCGTCAAACATGCTTGTTCATCAGTCATGCTCATAGCCCTCAGCTGTTTAAACAGTGTGCAAAATGTATAGCATATATTTTGTTTGCATCTTCTGTGTCAATTGTGATATATTTTACAAATCTGCCTTTTGAATCAGGACATGGAAATGTTCAAAAACACAGGTACACTACATGCGTGGACTTGTTTTTTGTTCCACATCTCAGATGGTTTCAAGTAGCCAGAAAGCTGTGCTTGTATTTTGGCTGAATTAAGAATTTGGTTTGGCACTACCCCTGGTAAATGTTGGGGGAAATCTTCTTTTAAAAAATTATACTCCGTTAATCTGCAGCTAGGTAAGTGTAGAGGGCAATTGTTATAAAATATCATAGACAGAATCCATTGCATAGCACCATGTGACCAAGAATCATGATGGCTAAAAGGTTTAGATGTTCTAGCTTCCATCATTCAGAGCCAAGTATGACTTTTATTTAATAGTGCACATAAAAGTCGTTCTTTAATGAAAGTTTGCAGAAAAGTATAGAAAAACTAGCATTTTTTGATAACATTACCATTACAATATTTGACCATGACTGGACTTTAGCCTTTATTATGTGGACATAGTTGATTATCATTCGCTTTTACTCTTTTGTAAAGTTTTTCCCTCTTAACAAGTTTGTGTAAACCTTTCAGGTGAAGTCCCTTGACGGTAAAATCAAAAAGGAAAAAGAGAATGGCTTTGCCAGGTATGTCTGGACTCCACATTTGACTTAAGGGCTATATTTAGGCTACCAGCAGATGCATTCTTAGATGTAGTCATTTCTGATTTTGAATATTTTCTTTTGCAGCCCTCCACATGTGAAGTCTGAGCCTGATGATGAATTTTACCACTCTCCTAAAAATGAGAGGTCTCTAAAAAGAGAACGGGATGACGATAATGAGTGAGTGGCTTATGCAGTTAGAATTTTTTCTTTGTCTGTTTCAAAGGGTTAGGATGTCTGTGTAGTTTTCTGTGACTTAATTTGTAACGCAATGTGTTTTTCAGCGCTGAATTCAAGCCCAAGAAAATAAAGACTGAAAATGACAAGAAGGCCAAGAAGAGGAAACCAGAAGAGGTAAGCAAAGGCCATGAGCAGAAAGCAAGCTTGGTTTTTAGATTTTCTCCAATATATATTTTGGAAATCACTGAGATTCAAGCTTCCCCAGTTCTTCAGGTGCTCCCTCATTTTGTCTTTAATGTTGATACTTTTTTGCCAGCCTGAGAATGAAAGAACTCAAATTGTTTCTCTTCCCTTTTTAGGACATAAAGTCCAAAAAGACAGCAAAAAACAAAAAAGGAGAAGTTGCTGATGGAAAAAAGAAAGCAAAGAAAGAGCCAGAGGAGAAGTGGAAATGGTGAGTTATTCTTGCTAGCAGCTATATGATACCTGCGTGCTTATCACTGTGGCGATGGGGTGAGTGTGGATGTATTGCCTGTTATTGTTGGATCAAGTAATGCTTTGTTTTTCTGCTAAATTCAAAGTGCTTATTGGGTGGCGTCGTTATGTGGTTAATTCCAGGTGGGAAGAAGAGAGATACACAGACGGCGTCAAATGGAGGTTTCTGGAACACAAAGGGCCAGTGTTTGCACCACCTTACGAGCCTCTTCCTAGCAATGTCAAATTTTACTATGATGGTAAGAATGTATCTCCCACAAGAGTACTTGACTTTTACATCAGTCAAGAGCTCACTGTAGACAATGTGATAGCATGTTGTCAACAGACAAAACACCTATTTTTTGCATGTTTTAGGTAAGCCCATGAAGCTCAGCCCAGAAGCAGAAGAAGTGGCAACATTCTTTGCCAAAATGCTGGACCACGAGTACACCACAAAGGATATCTTCCGCAAAAATTTCTTTAAGGATTGGAGGAAGGTAGGAGGAAAAAATTACTCGTGGATAAAATTGCACGGTCGTATTTCCAAAAAAAGTAAGGAGTTTTGTGATGTAATTGTTCAGAGATTTTTGTTTTTGATTGCAACATGTTGTGCTGCTGCAGGAAATGACTGCTGAGGAAAAGACTAAGCTCACAGACCTGAAGAAGTGTGACTTCACTGAGATGAGCGAATACTTCAAGGCACAGTCTGAAGCCAGGAAGGCCATGACAAAGGAGGAGAAACTGGTCAGCTACTACATGTATATTTTATCAAAAACTAAATCTGATCAAGTCCGCCTTATCAAAACTAATATAGTTGGTCACCCAATATATGAACGTTACAATAGGATCGTTACCCTGTTGTTCATGTAGTTTTATTATTGATAACGTGTGCCAGCCACAAAAGCCCTTAATTCAGCATTCCCTGACCCCACACATCGAGCATGTGAAAAAAATCCACAGAGTAAGTCCTCTGGAACAGTATTTCAACCATAGTACCTAGCAATCAAATTGTTTTTCACAAGTAATGGCACATTCAAATACAGTACCTAAAATGTTTTCCAAGAGTTCAACAACACATAAAAAAACAACCATTTTTAGTTGTTATTGTCATCATACACGGTATGTATGCATGTACTGCATGTATAGTGAAATTCGTAAATACGTAGCGCAATAACAAATCAATAGATAAATAAAAATGGTGGGAATATTTTTATTCCATTCTATTTTATATAGAAGTGCAGAAATTAGACCACACTTCATGAAACTTGGTTATTAGTTTGATTAACATTTCAAAAGAGTCAATGTCTGCCATTAATTTTCACCTTTCATCAAAAACAAAAATTTGGACTTTCACTGGGGCAAGGATTGTTCTCTGCCATTCCAAGAGTCAGACAAAGCCCGTTTCCATATACCTGTTGGTAGGAGAGATGTGTCTTATAATGGCCACAACTGGGGAGATTCTGACATTGGTTTATGCACCTGAAGTCCAATACTTTTGGCTACTTGTTTCTAGAAGGAGGATCAAATGAACATTCCCACAACACATGAAGAGTACCTACTTCCCATTTGACACCCTAAATATAGTTGTCCTCCATGAATCCTTTGAAATGTGGCTGGTGTATAATGCCTGTAGTGTGTAAATTTGCCTGCTAATCCGGCCCCCCTTACTTTGTCATCATATCATAAATCACCTGTTTTGAATTAAGATATTTGAACATAAAGTGTTTGCCATCATTTATATAATGAGGAGAGGCTGCCCCTAAAACTCATTTATACACCTAATTTGTAGAAATGATCAAAAGCTCTTGGAAGCATCGTTGAAATGTCTGCCCTTTACAAATCAGTAACTTTCCTTATTTTCTTATGCAACCATGGTTTTCACAGCATAGATTTTCCCATTCAAAATGAAGAATATCTCTTGGAATTGATTACGTTCAGAGATTTTTGTTTTTGATCACTTACATGTTTTGCTTGATTAAACAGAGCGGATTTTCATTAGTTTGTCAAGTACATTGCAAAAACATTCTAACAGATTAGAATAACATGATAAAGATTTCTTGTTCACGTTTAGGCCTTTTTACTTAAAGGTCATCATCATTAGGGCTGCAACTAACATTTATTTTCATTGTTGATTAAACTGTAGAGATCATTTTTACAGTTTTTAGTCTATAAATTATACAAATTGTGAGAAATGCTCATCACAATTTCTTAGAGCCCAAAGTGACATCTTCAGATTGTTTCATTTGTGCAGCCAACATTCCAAAACACACTTCTCTCTTCATTTCCCGTCGTAAATGTCAAATGCAGCCGTTCTACAGTTTAAGAAACTGGAACCACTGAATGTTTGACTAAAATGTGTAACTGATAATCAAAGTTGTTGGCAGCTACTTTTCTTTTGATTAATTTACTAATCATTGCAGTTTTAATCATCATTACAATGGTACATTAGTTAAATTGAGCACATAATGGTGACATTCTCGTACATGTCAAACTATTGTAATGTGATGTAAATGTATTTATGTCACCTGTCTTGCAATGCAGTAAAGCTATTTTTGGACAGTATTCAAAATATTGACCCAAATGAGATGGACTTTTTTCTTTTTTTCCCCCTTCTGCCCTCTGTAGAAAATCAAGGAGGAGAATGAGCGCATCCTGCAGGAGTATGGCTTCTGCATCATGGACAACCACAGGGAACGTATAGCTAACTTCCGCATTGAGCCCCCTGGCCTGTTTCGTGGCCGTGGAGACCATCCTAAGATGGGCATGCTCAAACGCCGCATCAGGCCTCAAGACATCATCATCAACTGCAGCAAGTGGGTAAAAGGTTGCCTTTTCCATGCTGATGAACTGATGTGTTTAAGTGGGTATAATGATTAAATGTTTTATTTATGTGCTCATCACAGGGACTCCAAGCACCCCGAGCCTCCTCCAGGCACTAAGTGGAAAGAGGTTCGTCATGACAACAAGGTGACTTGGCTGGTGTCGTGGACGGAGAACATTCAAGGCTCCATTAAGTACATCATGCTGAACCCCAGCTCCAGGATCAAGGTAGGCTGGTGGGCTGAGCTCTGCACTAAAAGGAGGTTTTAACCCCGTTCTGAAATGGGTCTTTTGCCTGTGGGCTTAACAACTGCATATTATGGCAGCTCCATCTAGAAGTAGCATCATCTGTACATATATATTTAATAAAATTATGACATTCCTCTCACCAGAGGACAAATGAAACAAAACACAACACCAAAACAAACCAAAATCCACAATCAAACCTATGCATTCTTATAAACAGACACACGACATATATTTAATGTAATGACATAATTCTATTATATCAAAAATAAGAAAACTATATTCTACTCTTGATGTTCTTTTGTGTTTCTAACCAGCCTTTAGCTTCAGTAAACTGCCCTGTCTTTCCCAGTGTTGAAGGTCACATCATATTGCAATATAACCAATATAAAATAAAGTGATGTTTACACATGATAAATGATTATTAATCAAGAAGTCCATGCAACCAGCCTGGAGAATAAAGCTTTTCCCTAACAAAGTAATGTTAATTTGTCATCACCTAATACCACAGAGGAAAAAAAATCTGGTTGAAAGCAGGTTCATTGCAATAAGCACCCTTCCAAACCTCCCTCCAAAAGGCATACAAAGACAACGGTACCAGGAAAGATGTTGGTTTTTGTCTTTTTTTAAAAATTTTCATACAAGCAAAAAATCAAAAACTTGTCAGTGTCTGTTTTATGGTTCCCATGGTATAGGACAATCAAGTGTCTTCCCTTTTTTTGAGTATTATGTGGAATAACTTAAAGCAGAAGTCAGTGTTATGAATGAAGAGAGCAGATCAAACCATGTTTCAGTGAACTGGTTGTTGCTCATAACTTTTCATACAGAATGTTGTCTATAAACCAAAACATGGTCGGATACATTTCTCCAAAATCTTGGGTTTCCCTTTGATCTGTTAGAATTTAATATTCTATATATCTGTACATATTTTATAAGTTTCGTTGTGACTTTTCAAGACATTTTAAAAGACATTTTGAAAAATTTAACTCATCTGTAATGTAAGAATTCAGATATTGCAAAGTCATTTCTTCATTCACAGTGCTTGAATAAAAAACACTTTATCATGCTCCCTGAACAGCAACATACTCCATGTACTGTACAGAATTGTCTACATGTTTGACACAAACATGATTCTGTCTTATTCATTACTCGTGTCTCATTCATCCACGGTGCCGTTTGTCTGCAGGGAGAGAAGGATTGGCAGAAGTATGAGACGGCTCGCAGACTGAAGAAGTGTGTGGACCGGATCAGAAACCAGTACCGGGAGGACTGGAAATCTAAGGAGATGAGGATCAGACAGAGGGCTGTGGCACTCTACTTCATCGACAAGGTGAGCTGCATGATTACAATTGACTTGTTTCCTGAGTGTATATAGCTTTGGGAGTGTAATTGCTTTTCAACAGTGATGATAACTTGCACGCAGGGTTTAGCAGGTGCTTAAACACTAGACTGCAGTGAGGGTAATGTCTCTGTAAGCCGGTTTTAATCCAGCTGTCCTGATGTGCTCTAGCTGGCTCTGAGAGCGGGTAACGAGAAGGAGGAAGGAGAGACTGCGGATACTGTCGGCTGCTGCTCGCTCAGAGTTGAACACATCAAACTCTACCCAGAGAACGACGGTCAGGAATATGTGGTGGAGTTTGACTTCCTGGGTAAAGACTCCATCCGCTACTACAACAAAGTCCCTGTGGAGAAGAGGGTAAGGACAGCAGTGAGGGTTTTTTTTTCCCCTTAAAAAAAGATTTTGTTTAGATTTTTCAGTATACACAATATACACTTTCTACATCAACATGAGACCCACAGTCTAAACAAAAAGAAAACAAGACGTACAACAAAACACACATACACCACATAAACAAACAAGCTCAACATCTGAATCTTCACATCTGATTAACTTAAATCCCTCAAATCAGAAAGTACAAAGGCTGTTATTTTTGTGTGCATTTGAAAACTCTGGCTCTGTATTTATTTGTTCTAATTCTTGTAGGTATTTAAGAATCTTCAGTTGTTTATGGAGAACAAGGAGCCAGATGATGACCTGTTTGATCGCCTCAATGTAAGCAAAAACATAACCTGTGAAAGGAAACTGTAATCATTTTCTATAAAACATTTATTTTGGCAGAAAGTTAACTATTGCATAAATTTGGCAAGACCGCTCTTAAAATTGCTCTTTAGATCATTGTTCACCTTTTGGCACCTGTAACAGTTTCTTTGTATAATGATTGATTGTCTCCCCTCCCCACCCCCAGACTTCTGTTCTGAACAAACACCTTCAGGAGCTGATGGACGGTCTGACAGCCAAAGTTTTCCGTACCTACAACGCCTCAATCACCCTGCAGCAGCAGCTGAAGGAGCTCACAAGTGGTACGTCTCCACCTACAGTCAAATGATGGAAAACCATTTTCACTAGAATGCAGCTGGATTTAGTCCCATGTGGAGTTGAATAGAAGATGCAAACGGCCAGGGATGTACAAATAATATTGGGGCCAATTAAACAGGGAACTTCGATTTATTCTCATAAATACTGGCTATAATATCTGATCTGGCAGTTTATTTCAAATGTAATTTGAATTCATTGGTATCGGCCAGGACCAAGTAGGTATTCAGCTCAAAAAAATTCCATATCATGCATCTGTACAAACGGCATACATTGTTGCTTGTTTGCTATTAATAATAGGCTTTTCATTTGGGTGTGACTGCTGTCATGATTCATACAGAAACTCATTGTACTCACTGTCTCTTTGTAGCGGAGGAGAACATTCCAGCCAAGATCTTGTCCTACAACAGGGCCAACAGGGCTGTGGCCATCCTGTGTAACCATCAGAGAGCTCCACCGAAGACATTTGAGAAGTCTATGCAGAACCTGCAGACTAAGGTAATGGGTTTTTGGATATTTTTGATACTTTTTTTTTTAATTAAACCTTCGATGGATGTTTGTTAAACTTTTTTTTAACATTATACCGTCATTGTCAGTGAAACCTATAAATGAAATAGATATATAACTAACTCCTTTTAAATCCTTTTCATATGCTCACACCTCCAAATTTTCATGTCCTGCTTTAAATCTTTGAAATTCACCCAAAGAGTGACAATTGACATTAGGAAACTGATGTACATGATGTACAGGACCCTGTTTAATGTGCAGCAATAAACATTTGTTGATTGGAACTAATCGGTCATTGTTTCTTTTTTAAAATCTTAGATTGACGCTAAAAGGGACCAGCTTTCTGATGCCAAGAGAGAACTGAAGAGCGCCAAGGCTGATGCCAAAGTACGGAGAGATGAAAAATCCAAAAAGTAAGTATTGTAAGGTTTGGTATAGATCAATCTGTGAACCCAACAGCTATATATGTTCTGGGGCTTTTGGCGTTGCCTGCAGATATCCGGGCCAAGACTTCCTCTTGCATGTGCCACTTTCTGTTTACAATTTGATTTGTTTATATAGATTAGCCACCAACCACATTCTTTTGTCTCAGATCTGCATATAAATGCAGATAAATTCTTCAAAAGCTAAGTCATCATCAAATGATGCAATGGGTACTGAGATAGCATTTTGGTCAATGCATTCTACCTGTTTTGCTCACAACATGGACTGTTTACCTGCTCTTAACCAAAGCCTGCGCATGATTAATAAACATAATACAATAGCCACTAATACTCACACTACAAATAGAAACCAAAAAATCTTGGGATTTCAAAAATCTTGGCCCTGGCCTACACATTCTGCATATCACCACATGCAGATATCGGTTTATAAAGATTAGGTATGGATGAATAGTGGTGTCCCTGGTCCACCCTGTCCAGCAGATTTCTAACCCTGTGTCTCTTGTCATCTCTGCAGGGCTGTGGAGACCAAGAAGAAGGCCGTTCAGAGGATAGAGGAGCAACTGATGAAGCTGGAGGTGCAGGCGACTGACCGTGAAGAGAACAAGCAGATTGCCCTCGGCACCTCCAAGCTCAACTATCTGGACCCTCGGATCTCTGTGGCTTGGTGAGATGATATTCTTATAAATCGAAAAAAATGGGAAAGTGTCTTAACTTGCAGTGTTTAAGCTGTCCCTCCCATGATTCATGTTTTTGGGACAAAAGTGTACTTGACAGGAATCTTTGTCAAATTCTCATGTCTGTTTGTTTTTGTCTTAGGTGTAAGAAGTGGGGCATTCCCATCGAGAAGATCTACAACAAAACCCAGCGTGAGAAGTTCGCCTGGGCCATCGACATGGCAGACGACGACTATGAATTTTAAATCCCAGTTTGTGGTTTTAACTATGATACACCCAGTTTTTTTTATCGGATACTTGTTTTTTAGCTTAATCGAATTTCGCCCGATGGCCAGACCTGACCAGGAATTTGAGACAGTTGGAGCAGAAAAACGGCAGCGACATGGTAAGGCCATAAAGAAAGAGGCAAGAGAGTGTTGTGGGTGGCATCAAGGCTGAACTATACCCACAACCGAACATCAAGGTGTAGTCCCAGTAATTGGAAGACCCTTTTACCTTTGTCTCTTTCCCTCCTCGGGGACAAAACCATGACAATGCCTGAACTTTGAACTCTGTGGTCCTAATAGCTACTGTATTCAGCAAAAACAAAAAAAAAATGCTTTGTATCATTTTATTTTCTCTGTTCACTTGCTCTGTATTTTAGCCCTCCCATGTATTATTAATGAATCTATATTTTGATAGACAAAGTTAAATCAAATGAATTCCTTAACTACACCCACGCGCCTTTCGAGGAAATGGAAAATGTGAGCTTGACTTCTGAGTTGTGTGTGTGCGCGTGCATGTGTGTGTATGAGGGGCTCGGCCATGGAAGCTATCTGTTTGGGTGAATATTTTAAACTGGACTATGTTGAATTGTTTAGCATGAAAGAGGATGTCTGGGCTGGCAAGGGGAAAATACTGCAACCATGTCAATATTTACTTAAGCAAGCAGAATGTGAATATTTTGTTTTACAGCCTCCATCAGGGACTTCTTTTTCAGTGTAAATGTGAACCAATCATTTTTATCCTTGAGTTGCTAGCATCCTCTGAATCTCTCTCTGCATAGCCCTGTCTACATCTGATTTTAACTTAATTTAACAATTGTTCCAAGACAAAACTCCCATATCTGTTACTTGAAGATAATGCTATGATAATGTATTTAAAGTCGGTAATGGAAAGTGTTTTTTTCTTCCCAGAAGGGTATGTGAGGGATTATCACTTTGCCAAAAATCACCAATCTGTTACAATTTAGGCAGTTGTTTTTTAATTGTGTAAAGATTGAGGATAAAGTAATGTAACATTTAATGTGAATTATTGGTTCATTTTATTCCACTCTTATGATAGGAAAATTGTAAGTAGCTGTAAAGTCAACATCCTATTCCTGTTTTACCTTCTGTCATAGCCTTTGATCATGTTTTCTTTTGAGTTTTATGCTCATTGTAGGTTGAAAAATGAATAAAACCCTACAAGTAAATATACTGTTTGTTTGTTTCACATTTCGATTGCCTATATGATCAACATTTTGGGAAAAGTGCTTCTGAAGACAAGCGTTTTGCTTGGTTTTAAAAACAAGACCCTTCTGCCTGAGCAGAGCCCCAAGTAGCACTGTTGGTTTTGGACCAGCAGCCATGGTGGAGGTCTTGCCAGAGTTGCAGTTCGTTAAACACATTTGATCTCCCCTAATCGCAAGGCAAGCTTAGACTTTATGTGAAAATTCTCAGTCTCTGACACATTATATACACGGTTTAACAAAATGTAAAGACAAATGAACAGTGTGAATAGATCCAACCCTTGAAAATAAACTACTGCTCCCAAAGAATGTGTTACATTCACAGTTGAAAACAAGGTCGCACTCTATTTTACGGTGCACTAATATGATGAACAAACTCTGCTTTGTATCAGATTAGATCAACTAGAAATATGCTCTTTTATTAAGACAGTATTAGAACTTTATTAGAGGGTTGTTTGGGACACATTACAACATAACTGCACAATTATCTGATGTGAAATCACATAATAGCTACTTCTCCATTTAAAAGCAACATGTGAACTTGATCTACCAAGTAAAGGCCAAAATTATAGAGGAACGGAATATTTTGTTTCTGGATGGCTGCGCAGACTGGTCTCAGCTACTCTGACAAAGAAGGTATGCCTCAAGCAGCGGATATGTGATTTCGCTTCAGTTCACAGTTAAATATTGTTGTAATGTGTCCTTAATTACCCTCTAAAAAGTCTAATAAGGGTCTAACAGTGGGAGACAATACACTTTAGTTTTCACTAGTTCTATTGTAATGTGTCTCTAATTACCTTGTAATGATATCTAATAAGGGCCTAATAGTGGGGAATAATACACATTAGTTTACAGTACAAGTCTACTGTTTACAGTATGGTTCTGTTATAGTTCTCTTATAATGTGTCCCTTATTACCCTCTAATAAGTCCAATTTGGGTCTAATAAGGGACCCAATACTGTCTTATAAGGAACATCTTTTTTCTATTTCTTTTTTGTCTAATTTGATACAAACTACAGCTTGTTACATGTTATTAGTGTACTGTAAAATAGAGTGCAAGTGAAAACAAATCACGTTATGACTGGGCTAATTGCAACCCTCTACATTCCTGTTTAAGTACTGTTCATAGAGTCTTCCCTCGTGTCCTGAAGGAGGACTTAATTTCTTTGGCAACATCTGGCACGCCTTTGCCCACAATGCACATTCTTCACTGACTAGAGAAGCTCTGGTCACCATCTGCAAACAAACCTAAGACTAAATACCTCACAATACACCTTGCAGACAAAATAAATAGATTATTCTGCAACGACTGCCTGCCATGGAAACAGGCAAAAAATTTTCCTCAGCACAGACTGTATTGTCACTTGCTCACCAGCAGGTGAGGCTGTAGGCATTTCTCCAATCCCAGCACTCTACCTGTTACTCTCACATTCATCACACTGAATAATTTGGCTGGTTTAATTCACATTCACTCCTTGGTGCAAGGTGCCGTGCGAAATAATGAGACATTACTGCTTGGTGAGTATTCAGTTTATTCTGTAAAGATTCAGAAGTGTAGAAAGGATGATACAACAGTGCTTTATGATCAGACTATTTCATAAAAGTTTTTTAAGTGATCATTAACACCGTAAGTCCAGATTCCATTTATCTCAAACCAAAATAAATTTGTAACATTCGACACAAGTGCATACACTGCTGGTAGGAGATCAACCTCCAATTTCACTTTGGATGGTATAGCACCGTTCTTAGCTATTAGCAGCTTGACAAAGATGCAGCTTAATAGGATTCATGTAGTGACTGTATGTTTATATAAACACAAGAAGAAAATTCAGAGGAGAGCAAAGATCTCCTCATTTGGCTCTCTAGCTAGCACAATATCTCACTCTGTCAGTGTCTAGGGATCAAATTGATAATTTTGCTTTAAACAACATTTTTGCCAGTAACAATATTTGATACAATTACAGCTTAAAGTTAAACATCTCCAAGTGTACAGAAAGCAGCACAAGATTTTTTCACAGATATAGACAAACAGTGACCATTGATGCACTGGCATGTATTTTTTTTTTTTCTTCTTTTTTTTTCAGGACAGCACGGTAGCTGGAAAGCAAGGTGATGGACAGACAGGTCATATAAACACATGGACAGAGCTGAGTAAGGCAACGTTAGCGTGACAGGCTTCTCTCTGTTCAGTTTGCAGGGCAGTGTAGTGTATTGATCTTGACGGAGCTGTCAATACCTTTACTGTGGGGCAGTGTGATTTTTAGCAGTGCTGTCTTCATTAGTGCATTGTATATAGTCTCTTGCGTGTAGCTGAACTGCAAAGTGATCACCAACATTTATACAGATCTAAATAAACCATGTTTGATTGCATCTGGACTTACAGTGACTATAGAAGAGTAAATAGAATTGAAAAAACCAAATAACGGAAAAAGTAAAATTCAAGGCAGTGCTGAAGTACTGGTTGCTAAAAAAGTAAAAAATATCACAAAGCCAACAATAACATTTCCTTGACACATCTTTTTGTTTGTCCAGTCAGTACAAACCCTCTTTTATAGTGCAGTTTCAATCATATATATATATTTCTCCCTCTGACCCAAAAACAATATCTCTCGGCCCTATCCTATCCTATCTTCGCTCATTCAAGTCAGTTTTCCAGTCAGTGTGCGTCTTTTCTCTTTCTTTTCTTTGATCCCTCATACTGACCTCATTGTGCACCCTCCCCACACAACCACAAAGAAGCATGAAAGGCTTAAACATCACAGGACTCAAAGGTGAGAAGTTCTTTCTTTTGACGATGGCAGGAAGTGATGGCAGATGGAAGAGGAGGAGGAGGCGGAGGAGGAAGAGGAGGAGGAGGAGGAGGAGGAGGAGGAGGAGGGGTGGGGGGTATTCACAGTTACAGTCAGAGTCCAACGGTCCAGCTACAATCACATCTGCTGTCATTATGAACACTCTTTTTAGACCCACTGCCAGGGGAGCAAAGCCAGCCTTTAAAAATGTTGATGTTCCTCTGGCGAGACTGGGGCCTGCTTCATCATCACACCTCCAGCAGCTCCATCCTCAGGCGATCCCTACGAACACAAACACACAACATGCACCAGTTGTGAGGACGTGATTGGAAAGCTCCGGTTGTATTGTGTTACTGTTCTTGTACAGGTGAGGTTTTGGGAGGGAGCGTTGTAAAAAGATGCCTGTGTACGGCTTAGCTTGCCTCTTGGAAATCCACCTCACCAAAGACAATTGTCATGATTAATTCACATATATTAGCATGCGCTCTCAATCTATAATTCAACGGCCCAGACTCCTACTTATCTAAAAATAGCTTCTTAAACACAGACCTTTGATTGCCTGAATAAGCTACTCAGCATGAGTACCTGTACACACTTCTCCTGCCTCCTTTTTACTGTACATCACGGCGCAAAGACTACAAACAACAAGCTGTCAGGCTTTCATCACTCCACCTGGCTTACATTGGTTTTGTTTTCTTGATTGATAAATAGCACTGAGCTTGTAAAATATCACAAGGTACTGTGAATGAGAACTGTATCTTACTTCAGGAGCTTTTTGTTTTAAAAAAAAACAACACTGTAATAGAGTCTTTGCATCGACGTCATGGTTTGGTCAGTAATCCGGATACACAGCCAATATGGAGATACTGGGATGTAAACAACAGAATGGACTACACGCTGATCATAAGGATGCCTGAAACCATGAAAATGTTCAGGAAAATGTGTGGAAGCTGCTGACGCTTACAGAAAAGGACTTGGTCAGCAGCAAAGGGCGAAATATTTTGAGAAACTAAGGTAAATAGGTGGTCAAGATCCATACAAGTTGACTCCGTCTTGGAATGACTGACGATTTTGGCTTCTATTTCCTAACCCGATATCGTGAACGACCTTGTTTTTTTTGTCAAGCACAGCTGAAAACCTTAAACGTTACAAAGGTAGGTGATCAACTGATCTTTACATTTTGGAAACTTTACTTTAAGTTATAAACTATATTTATAACTTAAAGGTTGTCAAGTCAGACAGTCTACTAGAACAACTTTCTGGATCTTTTGCTGATCTGTCATACCCATGCAAGCAATTAAAATGTCCTGTCAATGAAAACACTCAGAGCATTATGGTTGAAGTACCTGGCTTGATTGGCATCAGTCTGTTGTTCGATGAGTGACTGACTGGCCACTGGCTGCTGGTGGTCCTCTGCCCTCTCCGACCAGGGATCCTGCAGGACTGCGCAGGACTGCACTGACTCTTCAGCTTGGCCTCGCTCGCCGCTCCCCTCGGACCCCATCAGACCCAGCAGCGGTGAGTATGAATCCTGCCACACAGCCCGCTGCCCTGAGTTCAGTCCCACTTCTCCTTCAAGGTGCTTTTTCATGTCTTGCTCAACAAGTTTCTTTTTTGCCACCTGAGAGTCCGTTGGTGACTCGTCTTCAGCGCCTCCGTGGCCCCTCGCTTCCTCTGAATCCGCGCCCGGTCGTTGGTAGGTCTCCAGCCACTTCAGCTGCCCGTTCTTGTGGCTGTAGCGGCTGTCGCTGAACCAGCGCACAACCTCTGACTTGGGAAGGCCCGTCTGGACACTTAAGTCCTCGTACTGCTGACTGCTGGGCCAGCGGGTGTTGGAGAAAACCTGTCGGAGGATGTGCAGCTGCTGGGGGGTCTTGTTGCCCCAGGTGGGTGAGAAAGACGGCTGAGAAGCAGGCACCTCGGCCATCTCAGACTTCTGTTCTTGACCCTCTGGTGTTGTCTCTGATTCGTTCATCTTCATCCTCTTGAAGCTGATCTTGATAGGGTCGATTTTGAGCTCTGGGCAGCTTCTGTCCCTGGAAAACGGGTCCTCCTCCTTAATGAGTTGCTGTAAGATTGACATGCCTTTTATGGGAAAGTCCATGTTGCCTTTGCCCTCATCTAAAGTGGATGGGCTGCTTTTTGTAATGACAGTAGTGCTGGTGCTTTCAGTTGGGGATTTGCTGGCATGGTTCAGGTTAGGGGCACTGTCATTACAGGTAGTACTGGGATATTCATTGCTAATACTGCTGTTGTTGGTCTTGTGGATGTAGTTGTTGCGTTTGTCGTCTGACTTCGCAGCGAGGGCCTGCTCTTGTGGACTGATGATGCCGCTGTTATGATTGTTACAGGTGATGTTGGATTTGCTGGTGTTATCAATGATCACTTGACTCTTGGTACTGTTTGAACCTTCCAATCCGATCGGTGAACTGTTGCTTTTGACATTTGGTTCGCCGTTGGTGTCAGCAACACAGTGCTCATCATTATTGCTAATGTTGGTAGAGCAAGTGGCAATGCTGTTGATGCTGTTGGTCGGGCTGCTGTTGTGCAGCAGTTTCCTGGTGACAGTCTCACCACCATTACTACTGCTGGAATAGCTGCTGATGCTGCTGCTACTACTGCAACTACTGCTGCTACTGCTGCTTCGACTGCTGCTAGTGCTACTGACACAACCGCTGCTCCCAGCCATGTCCAGGCTGATGCCATTGCTCTTGTCTGGCTCTACAGTGGGTTGAGTATTCTTGGTCAGTACCTTTGTTGTTCTGACTGTGGATGGAAACTTTGGGGGGATAATTGGAGTAGAGTACGAGACCCTGGTGACATGGGGGTTGGTTGACATGCTTGGCTGTGTGGCTATGACCCCGACAGACCTGGTTTTTAGACTACCGAAGGGAACTTTGGCCAGCTGAAAGTTTGGTCCTTTTGAGCCTGGATGGGCAGTGACAGTGTGGTGGGTTACAATGTGATTGACGTGGGGTTGTGTAGCAGGCTGCTTTTGCGGTGCTCCTCCCTGGAACACAGTGTTGAACATCTTCCTCCTGGCCTCTTCGATCTCTTCAGGAGACCAGCTTATGCCCTGCTTGAGCCTTTGGGCAGTAAACCACAGTTTGATCTGCTCTTCGGGGAACTCCGAGACCACCGTTAGGTAGCAGAGTTCGGCTTTGGTCGGGTAGGGGAACTTGCCAAAGGATGTCTTGAGAAAGCTGCTGGTGTCCATGGCGGCATCGTAGGTAGGGATGCTGCTGAGAGGGATCATCACCTTTGGAAGGTCTTTATTGGAATCAGAGGAGGGGGGAGAGTAAAGGGAGGGAGTGTGCTGGTGAAAGACTTGGTTGGACACTGTCGTCGTAATCACATGATTGACAGTGGTCCTCGGCATAGCTGGGGCGGCAGAAACGCTGAGAGCCCCGTTTTGGAGTTCAGGCACATTTGTCAGCATGCTGGGGTCTACATCCTTTCCAGTGTCTATCTTTCGTACCTCCACGGTGTGAGAAACCACAATCTTTTTGTGCTCCCCCTTGGATTTCATCATCTTTGCAATGGGTGTTTTGGTGAGGGAGATCCCAGATTCTTTGTAGTTTTCTCCACTGTCCGTGAAGAGGCTTTGCTCCACTGTTGTTACTCCATCCCTTGTGTTGACGGTTAGGGAGGCAGTGACCAAGCCCTCCATTATCTTAGGGTGGGTGTTAGCGTTATGCAGAGCCAGAGCCTCAAATCGGATGACTGATACCCCACAGTTCAGGCAGTAGAAGGTGGGCTGGGCCCTGAAGTCTAAGTGGCAGTTGTGCATGTGATCCAAAAAGTAGTTCAGATCTCTGGACTCAAAACGGCACTTTGGACAGCTGTATGTACCTCCTTTCTGCATCTCGATGCCACTTTCGGATTTGGAGCAGCTGTGAGAGAAATGGCCAGACTCTTCTCCAGAGATACTGAGTATGCTATCTTCTGGGATTGTTGGTAGGAGTTCTGGTAGCGAGCCCAGTATGATTTCCTCACGCACATGTTTGGATTTGGATGGTATCATGCAGGGTACAGTGGATTTCCTCTTGCTGGCCATTGTGCAGCGTTGTGTAGATGGGAGAGTGAGTGATTGCTTGTCCGGTGTGATGAAAACAGAGGGCGGGTGGAAAGTGGAGAGGGTTGAATGGAGTTTAGTGTCATGGACCAGCCACTATGAAATCACAGTGTTGCTTCATGCCCTCTTCCACTTTAGGTGTCCTGTCACATGGACAAGTTTAATAGCTCCCGAGGAACCTGTGAGAAAAGAGGACAAAAAGAGATATGTGAATCTCTTGGCTCGTCTTTAGTTTAGTAATTACAGAGAAAGAAATGGCATTATAGCATCTGAATATCGTCAAAATGATAGAACCTGTTGTATATGGATGGTAAATTTATCGTCTCTGCCCCCTATTCACAACTGGTACATACTCTTAGGGGTATGTGAAATGATGTAGGGGGTACGTGGAAAAAAAAGTGATTTGCAAAATATAGGCAGAGACTATGTGTAACATTCTCAAATTCAGCCAAACAGTATTTCACAGTTTCAAGTGGATGTTATATATAGGCTGTATATGTACATGTGTGTGGGGGGGCTTACATGAAAAGAAAAAAATCATATAAGAGTGGGTGGGTGTGTGTGTGTAGCTGGATGTTGAAGATCTGAGGGGGTGCAGGAATGCAAAATGTTTAGGAAACATTGGTCTATATTTTGAGAAAATGAAAAACATATGAAATATTTAGACATGACATTTTACAGTACAGTGAGCACGATGTAGAGGAAGCTAATAGCCCCACACAGGGTAATACGTGTAGGTGGAAACACAGTGTGATAAGTGTAGGTGGTATTTATCAGCAATTATAACACTAAAGTAAGAGTCTAGGGCTTTCTCTTAAAAACCCCTTTGCATTATGCTCATAATCAAAAATGAAGGTTACATTAAATTACTGCATTGAAAGAGGTAAAGTGGATGTCGCTCAATAGACACATTATTTAAAAAAAAAAGAGTTCATGAACAAAATCATTTTTAACGTTTTAAAATTACATTTGGCTGATTTCATAAATACTGAAAAAATATTGAACATTAAATATTTCAAGGAAATTGACAAAGGAAAAGGCTTTTCAATAATGAAAATAGTTAGGGGCAACACACACACACACACACACACACACACACACTCGCCTTCAATCAATGCAGCCTGTCAGTGTTCTGGTTATTTACTTGGATTTACAGACTTCTGTCTAGCTGTCACGTTTTATGAATTCAGAAGGAGCATGAAAATCGACAGAGCCAGAAATGACAGTCTAATCTCGGGGATATTTGTTGTTTTTCTTCACTGTTGCCATAGGTTTGGCTCTCCTAATTATTGATGGCATGTGTCCACAGAATTATTTTTAGTAAAGCTTTGTGATATTAACAAAACATGTCATAAAAATGCTCAGCACACTAAAGCTGAAGTTAATATCGTGTTCTGTAAATGTGATGTGCTATGTTTGAAATCAGTGTTGGGAGCTCTGTTGCCAGATGCCACCTGCCTCCCTCCAGGAAAGAGTTAATATCAGTAAATAAATAAATTTCATCCACAAACTACCTTGGGGATTTTGCATCTATTGAGTGGGATGCACTTCACCACTCAAAATTGATTGTGCCTGTATCTAGTATCTAACCTTACCAGCTGTTTCACATTGTCTGCTGCAATCACAAATATGCAAAAATATGCACACAGTTTTGTGCTTGTCTGCAAAAAAGAATATTTGGTAGACTTGTATGTACAGGTATTATTAGTGTTTTAAATTAAGTGGATTTTTACAGGGAGGAGGTGGGGAACATTTTTTTAATTCAGTATGTTCAAAATTTGTCACATTTGTCCTGCTCCTTTTTGGTTTGATATTGTAGAGTAGACATATAAGGAATTATCAGAACATAATGCTTATTGTTTTCAGTTGTTTTAGATTTTCGTTTTATATGCAGCATTTTATGCTTATTTGATCATTTTTTTAAATCCAAGTTGCTCCATTTGTGTTTTTTATTTATAAGTATTTATAATTAGGGGTGTCACAATTTCAACATTCTATCAAAAATGGATATAAATGAGCTTTCAATTTCAATGTAACGGTGATTCTCCCAGTATTCTTTTTCTATCCACCCTCACCAACTTGCAGTGTTCGGCACGTGTCTGAAGCAAAAAAACAACACTTCAAAGATGACACAGCGTAGCTCAGTGATTTTCAAAGTGGGGGCTCTGGCCCCCTTGGGGACCTCCAGCAGTGGCTAACAAAATGCTAGAAAAAAACAATAATTAAAAAAACTAAAATTCAACTATCATTATAAAATATAATCTTTAATAGTATTTTTAAAAATCTAAATCTTATTTTGTGTGCCAATCTTTGCAAACACCTCCCAGTCAAAACATCATTCACATCGCATCATCAGATGTCAGCCCAGCTGACACAAGCTCAGCTGCACAAAATCAACTCCTGGCCAAGTAAAACTTGCAAGTATGATGCAGCGCACATAAAATATGGATTTACTGCTGCATGTAAAAATGACTATGAGTGCCCAAAATGTGTTCTCTGCTCGGAGACCCTCTCAAATGTGTGCTTAAAACCGTCTAAACTTCAGCGTCACTTGAAACAAAAGCACCCTACAGAGGCCGAAAAAACTGTTGACTTTGAGTTTTTTAAAGATATTTTGCAAAAGGGGGCCTTGACATGGAAAAGTTCGGGAACCACCGGTGTAACTTATTGGCCTTTATATCACACATGATACCATCTTTTTAAAGAAGAATTTGAAAATGTAAATTACAGCTGTCAGGGCTTAAAACTGACACATGAAGATGTTTAAAACAAATCCAGTTGTGACTTTAAAATCAAAAGTCAAATCAAATTGTGGATTTGGAGAATTGTGATACTCGCTCATTTCACTGCCCTGATGTCATTTTGGATTTCATATACAACTGTACATAAATAAAGAATTTTGGCCTTTAAATCAATAAATTTTTTTACTCTCTAACATTGGCATCGGGCCCAAAAGTCCAGCATTGGACTATGAAGGTTAAATGACTTTGCTGGGGAAAGTGAGCATTTTACTACCAGACTTGGATGTGAGCCATATGTTTTACATTGGACGTTACAGTGTACCATCCTTGCATAATGTAGTGTCAAGAGGGCAAACCAGGTGACTCAGTGTGTGTGTGTGTGTGTGTGTGTGTGTGTGTCTCGGTAGTCAGCCAACAGCAGTACTGACTGTTACTGATCTGAAGCATTCTCATCAGGTCTGAGAAGGTTACTACAAAAACATCTGAAGCCATTTACAAGCTGCAGGCTCAAACCGTCTCATCCTACATGTTCGACAAGCAGCTCGGTGTCGCATGCATGCATACAAACACAATACACACATCGCTGGCTGCACAAAGCCATTAGCAAACCACATCCACAGGCGTTCCTATCCTTTAACACTCCAGCCATTAGGATGAACATGGATTGTCTCTGCAGTCTTTAATGTTTCTCCTCTCTCTTCTCCACATTATGAAGTGAAAAACCCGCCTCTGTTCTCTCACAAAGCCACAAATATTTAACAAAGTAACAATGGATACACTCCAGCCAGTGTTTCATTAAGTATACATTCTTATGGTTATTTTAACACTGGAAGGTACAAATATGTGAAACAAATGCTGGGGGGGAAAAAAAAAATCAAAGTGGAGATGTAGCTCTGCAAACTCTGCCCGCTGCGTGAACTTTTGACACACACACACAGAAGTGCACACGCAGCCTCGGTAAATCACTCTCATCTCTTCCTGACTGGAGAAGTGTTGATGTGTGACATGCTGCTGAAAACTAGTCTCATCCTATCATCATCTAACCATATTACTCAGGCTTTACCTTCTCCTGTAAGCGTGTCATTCATTGTCTGCACAAATCCAACCACCGTACCACCTAAAATCCCGCTTTCTGCTGAAATCCGGCATACCTCAACACATCTTGTCCTGCATTTTGTTGGTTACAAAGAAAACTATATCACATACTTTCAACAGATTTTTTTTTTCTTTTTGTCACGCTGCGTCAGTACACTGTGAAAAGCACTTTCACAGACTTTCATTTTACAGCATCCACGTGCGTGTTCACCACGGCCGGCTGGATGGTAAATAAAAGATGAACCTGTTCCAGAATTAAAACCCTCAAATGACTGCCCAACAGTACACACTGATCCCAGACAGACCGTGACGTCCTCCTCGCATCTAACTCTTTTTCATTTCTACTGACGGCTGCTGCTCTCTGACAGCAAAAAAAAAAAGGACCTAAAACAAAACAAAACAAACAAACAACAACAAAACTAGGTCACCAGCATCTTATGCAGTAATCCCGGTTCACTGCATCCAGACGCGGGCATGTGCTGTATGTTTTGCCACCAGAGAGGTCATGATATCCTCTGACGGCACACTCGATTAACCCCTGGTTGAGGACACGGCGTTCATTGAGTTTGTTCCACTGAATGAGGGATTTAAAAGTCAGCTTTCACGCTACAGAGGAATGTGGCTGTACACATCTGAAACATCTGGGAGAGATGTCACAACGCTATAGAAGTTTGGGGAAAAGCAGTGTTGGCTCAGCGCTGAAGTGAATCATTTTGTTTGTACGAGACAAGAGGTGAGATGGAATTAAGTACAAATACTTGATTACGAGGGTTGTTCTGGCATCCACCTTCAATACAGCCTAAAATGCTGGTATCAGTATCCTGGACTACACGTCTATACACCGAACCAATACCATGTAAATTATTAACCCCAAAACGGGACCCTGCTACTTCCCAGCAGCATCCCGTAGGCCATTTACCTAGGTCCTGAAGACCTGAACAAGGCCATCCAATGATGATAGCAATCATATAACATCGTACAGGGGTATTGTGACCCGATGTCCTGAAAAATTCAGGACTGTCCCGAATTACAAGCAGATGTCCCAAATACTCTCCTCTTTACCCCAAAAATTACCCAATATAGTAATAGATAATGAACAACATACGAATTTGTGAAAATATTCTGCTCAAGTCAGTTATGTCAGTTACGGTTCCTGCTTTTAATTATTACTTTTAAAATATCCTGTTCGTTTTTGTAAAATATGTAAGAGAATTATTGATGTGCTGACACTTATCTATAGCACTGATTAGGCTATCATCAATAATGGACTGATTATCATTCAACTGGTTCCAACCAGACGGCAGAGAAAGTGGGAGGCTTTTGTGATAAAAAAAATATCTAAAAAAATGTGTTTGTAAGCTCCTACCACCCAGTTAAACCCATTCTCATCTGGTCATATAGGATGCCCCTATAGGAGTATACACCTGTTACAAAATATTAATATTTAACATATACTTTTTTTAATGCACGGGTAACATATCAGTACTTGTTATCAGCTGATATGCAAAGTTCAGAAATCGTAATCGGTGAAGACAAAAATGGTATCAGAACATTTCTATTTGTTACTGTACTTAAGGAGAGCTTTCAGGTATTGGTACTTATTGATATTTATTTTTCGGACACCTTTCTACTTTTACTCCCTTTATTACAAATATCTGCACTTCCTACACCCTACATTTTAAAAACAGACTTTGTTATGTTATTTATTGCTTATATTTTGTATAATTGTGCGCCACCTTCCCAACATCAAGACTGATTTCAGCCTAAATAGATAATAATAACACAATAACACATAGAAGAGACGATTCCTTAGTCTTGACAACGCAATGAGATGAAACAGACAAGAGAGGGAATCTTGACCACAGAGAAAAGGTAAGGCTCAATTTGCTTTGCACAGAAACAGTTGGTAGAAATGTCTTTCAGAGGACTACTCTTCACTTTTATGCTCTTATACTTGAGTACATTTCAGAACCTGTGCTCACTTCTGCTTCAGTAAAGAAACTGAATCACTTTTACCAGAGTCCTGAGATTGGCAGTATTTGAATTAAATGTATTTAAAATACATATTTAATTACTTTTGAGTTGAATTTGTATTTTGCTGGGTAGAATAAATAAGGTAATTTGTAACAAAATACAGTCTTAGGATAAATGCAAGTGAATCATGTGTTAAAGGTGTGTCATCAAAATATGATCAGATATTGTGAGGCGAGATTACTGAGTGACACTAAAACACAACAGAAGGAAAAAGCAAATAGCAAACAAATGTGCTCTCGACCTGGCAAATATGCGCACTACCTAGAAAACCACCAACACACCCTCATACCTAAAACCTAAAAAACCTAAAACGACATATAGCGACAGGTGTATGTGACATGATGTAAGTCATGTCACACTAAACATGTGGTTAACGTTCAGGCAGTAACAGTTTGGTTGGGTTCAACCACCAAAACTACTTACTACTAGGTTCAGGAAAAGGTCATGGTTTGGGTTAAAATAAGTGTGTTATGTTTCAAAAGGGAAGTCACACTTGAAATGCAACTTAAGTAAATTGAAAGCTATAAATATGTCAACGTTGACTCTTGACAGGAAACGATCACAGGTCCTCTGGGTTAAAAGTGTTTGACCCATCCCAAGCCTGTGTAAGGAGGGATGCTGCTTCCGTCATAATTACTATGGCCACAATAAACATAAATAAGCTGCTTGCACAGACGACCTATGTGGCCATTTTTCTGACAGAGGACAGGCTGAAACCACCCAGCATGCACCCCTGCGGCTAAGCCTCCCACCTGCAAAATCCTGATTGGCCACCTCATATCTATATGAAATTAGCAGAACTCATCTTTTTAAATGTGTGGGTCAGAAAGGTAAGACCCATATTGAGGCTACTAAATACCTAAATTGTGATATCAGTTTGTACAGAATGTATTTTTCAATTATTTGGATTTAATTTAATACATGTTCTATACCAGTATTTTTATTGTATTTAAATTAATTAGATGAGCAATTATTTGTAATTTGTAACAAGATATTTTTTGGTGTATTAGAGTCTTTAAGTATCTGTACCTCTTCTTGACTACAGAATGTGTGCCACCTCTGCCACAGACAGCACACTGTATGCCTGGGTGTTTTAGAAAATAAAGTGACGGGGATGGTAACTTTGTCACGGCGGTGGGCTGTGACTGGTGGAACAGCCGCCAGAGGGGACGCCGGTCTGTGACGAGACAGACGCTTGTGCCTAGTACAGGCACTCCCCTCCCCGGAAAAACACTGCACTTCCTGCATGAGAAAACCCAAGACAAGCCAAAAGTTGAGAAAGGTTACATAAAGAATCAGGTCACCTATCAAAAGAATGGGCTGCTTTATCTGGCGAGAGAGACGTGCGATCAGACACAAGACAAGGGCTTCCCAGACAGGGAGCCATTGAATGGTTCCCTCTGAAAAGCCAGGCCTTGTGTTTCAGTGGCGAGGTAGACAACGCTCAGACGATCACTGTCCCCGGTGTGTCGTATGTCCTCGCACTGGCACTGGCTCCGTGGCACAGTGGGAGGAAACTCTTTTCATCTCAGTGGACTGGGGGAGTCGTATCTGAAGTGAGGGAAAGTGGCAGAGCTCTCAGACGTGCTCTCTGAACACCCACGCTCAGGCGTGAGCGGAGGGGGCCTTGTTCGCCGAACTAAAACCACGTTTGAACCATTCAACTTTTCAAAAACAAGCGTTTCAAAACAAATGGGATTAGGCTAGGTTTAAATTCTGATGGGGTTTATACGTTCCGCCTGATTTAATAGCAGCTTTAAGATTTACAGGAGGGCCTCCCTTATGTGCTCTTACGCTGTCATTTCCATAACAATATTATATTTACATCTCATTAATATTTAATTATATTCGCCATACTTTTTTTTACATGGCAAACAGCTGAGTGTGCTGCTCTCCATTTCAGCAAGGCAATTGAAAGAAAGCAGCATGTATTCCCTTTCATCACCTCATAAACTGCTGCAGTAATTACAATATTACAACACGAAAAACATGCCCAATCTAACAGCGAGCTGCTACCAGCGGAAAGGGAGGCGAGGCTGCAAAGTGGTTGCTAAACATTAAAATTTAATTCAAAACAGTCCACTGATTCAGACACTCCCAGATTGTTGGGTCACCTACAGTTGACATTAACAAACAGAGATTGGTGTTTTTGTTGTGCCGCCTGTCACATGAATGAGAATGTGACGGCTGGAGGAGGAAGAAGGACAAAGGAAGACAAAACTCAGACATTTGGGAGTGAAGTGAGAGGATGACTGATGATGATGACAGGCTCTGCTGTTTCAATATTCCTCCCCGCTGACACCTCGTAGGCACACATCTCTGCGCACACACTCCCTCCTCACCTCCGCAACATTTAGCACCTGCACCGTTCTGTCTTTCTCTTTGAACTGAATAACTGGCGAGGAGTCTCTTGACGCGACAGTCGCTGAACATGCTACAAAAAGACAATTAAAAAAAAAGAAAAAAAAAAAGAAAGAAATGGGCATAAATTCTCTCACTTGCGACAATATTTGTTTTGCGTGTAATTTGCTTTGACAGTGATCTGCGGCTGTCTTGAGAGTCTGCTTCAAAAAATCTGCCAAAAAAATGACCCGGCGTCCTCTGGGGGGTTGGGGGCAGAGCAGGGGAACTCCTGACAGATACATTTGAATGATCAAAAAATCTGTTTAGCGGGAACATTTTCTGCCAAATGTCCATTAAATAGATTAACGTCATGTGAGTGGATCAGCTGGACACCCAAATATAAGCCAGAGACAGAGAGCAATTACTGTCTTGCACAGAGAAGAGATTGGGAACAATGGCGCCTCATTTATAAGGGAAACGTGATCCAGCGCTGGGAGCCTTTAGACGGCTGACTGTCGAATTGCGATTGTTCTGTTTTCCTGCGTGTCTGGGTGTCTCCTGTGTCCATCATGCTGCCAGCGTGGACTAATGTGGGCTTTTTATTGACAGTAAGGGTGGACAGGTTTCAGTTCGGGGGATGGCACTGTACGCTTGCCAGCATGAATAAGTGTCGGGCTCCAGTGTTACGTGTGCTGAAAAACAATTCAGAGTCATCAGGGTCTTTAGCACAGTGCTAATACAGCAGTCCTCATCGCCTGACCAGCTGAAGACATGCTCCAGCATGGAGTCTCTGTCCGTCTCCACTGCAGGCTCTTCTCCCCCCCCCCCCCTTACATGGGTGTGTTTGTGTGCGTATTAGTGTCTGAATTAGTGTGTGAGATGCAGGTGTTGTCAGCCATCTCGTCCTCCTCCTCCTCCTCCTCCTCCTCACGCACACACTCATCCCCCCCCTTACCTCCATGACTGCAGCCTCGTCCACTGGGAGACCGGTCGGTGGTGCCACTCATGTGTTAACATCGCCATGGCAACCCCTCTCTTCCCCTTGCCCACCACGCCACACACACAGCGGAGTCACTCGCCCACACCCACCAACCTCAAGACACACACACACACACGCACACACACACACACACACACACACACACACACACACACACACACGCAAACAC
>JAJHUR010091634.1:0-11202 GCA_027495735.1 Lutjanus campechanus | reverse complement strand
TAAACACTTAACTTTTTTAATGTTGCACAATATGCAATTTCAATCTTAAAGGACCAGTGTGTAAGATTTAAAGGGATATATTGGCCGAATATGACAGAAATGGAATATAATATTCATTAGTATGTTTTGGTTAACGTATGATCACCTGAAAGTAAGAACTACTATGCTTTCATTATCTTAGAATGAGTCACTTATATCTACAGAGGGTTCAGATCCTCTTTCACAGAGGCCACCATGTTGCACCGCCATGTTTCTACAGTACACATGTACACAGCAAACTCTAGATACTGACTTTCGTGTTTTGCACAGGTTTCGCAGCCTCTGTAGGTTCTCCTAGACGCTTGGAAGATGAAGGTAATGTAAGGTATTTGCGATCTGCAAACTCACCATTGGTCGCCACTAAATTCTACACACTGGTCCTTTAAGTTTTGGTGATGGCCAAAATAAGGGCAGGTTCACACAAGCCATGTTTAGTTCGGTTGAACCAAACCCTGGAAAGTTTACCCAGTTGGTACGGTTTGTTTAGTCTGGACCAGAGATCGAGTCCAGCGTTCACAACAACTCAAACAACCATCCTCTGGTAAACCATGTGGTCTCTGTCAGGTGAACTCTGGTTTAATTCTGGTGTGAACACCATTCAAACTAATCACAGAAGCAAACCACTGTAAGTCTCATGTCACTGATTAAACGTGAGTTACTGCCTATATTCCAGTGTAGAAGTCTGCAAGTTATTAGTCTTTTTTTATTTCCTCCTTCCCTTCCTTTCTAAAAGTCTGTCTCTCACATTCATTTTTCCAACCACCTCCCCCTTCATTTCCCACTCCAGATCAACTTCAAAATGAACGCAGTGACAACGACAGTGCTCCATGTACAATTTCTGAACTGTTACCTTACCTTTGTGAATGCAAACTGGACAGTTTGGAAAACTGAAACAATGTATCATCCGTGCAGGTGTGAACCCACCCAAAGGCTCATTGTTTCCAATAAAACAAGCTTTTAATAATGTACACAGACAACAAATTGATGAACACAGAGATTCACTGACTATTAAACCTAATTTAGTCTATGAAAACTCTCAGTCATTCAAGCAGGATGATACCGAGACACAAAATCAAAGCTTTCCAGTTGACCCAGCTGCCTTTGACCTAATACAACAGTATTAGGTCTGCTGGGTCAGCTGGATATACCTGATTTACCATATGCTATACCTGATGTACTGTACAAGCCATGTTCTTTGAGAATCAGACTCAGCTTGAATGATTACCTCCATAGAAATATCACAAATATCAATATAAAATTTAAATCTCTAGGAATGACTTGTTTTCCAACGCCAATCCCTAAACACAGCAGATTTATTTGCGTGTAAGTCCCTGGCTAATACCCATTCGGTCTTTTGCATTCTCATTTGCTCATGTTTTAATTGGGTTATGGGTGTCACTTGGTGTGTCTCCGTCTGTCTCAGAGAGCCGTTCCATATTCCTGATGAGGTTCTGTCTTCTAACCCCCTTTTTCAGGCGCTCTAATCGCCTCTCACCGCTCCAGGCAACAGACAAACTGTACCAGACGCACACAGAGGGGAAATTGCTTTTATTTTGGAGGGGGCCTGTCTAAATTAATTGTGATTTTTTTTTTTTATTCACCAGCGATTAACTACAATGTTTGCTCTGGTAACATGGCCTAGATTAAGATACTCTCAATAACAGCATGAGAATGAGCAAAAGTGCTTTCACAACTGTGGTCAACTTTTCTTCCAACACCTTTTGACTTATGCAACTGGATGTAATGACCTGATCAGCCTATGGTGGCATGTTCAAAAGAAGGGCAAGATGCTTTCATTTGTTTTGATTTGCCTTTTGGGGGAAAAAGATAATAATTGTATAATTTAATTTTACTGATTATTTGCACTGAAAAATGGAAGAGGATTAACAACAAAACAGCACTTGGAGCTTGATGCAATGGCTTGAAAGAAAATAAAAGCTCCTGATTTCTTTTTCTGTCAGTATAGTACCTCCACTCCTTTCATCTAATGTATGCTGGGATAAGCTCCAGCCTGATGGGTGGATGGATGAGACTGCCTTCACTGATGCCAGCTTGATCATTTATTCAACACTTAAAACTACCTATGATTAAATTGTCTCGACAAAGATCTGTAGTGGCTGTGCAAAGAATGACCTGTCTCTGAGACACAATGGAGGCAGTAACAGCATTGCAAAACCAGTCCGTCAGTGCAGCCCTCCTGACAAATGGGGCAGGACTTCAGTCATAACAATGTTTGACCCAGATTATCTGGGACTATGACAAGACAAAACATAAAAATTTAGGGGTGAATGGAAGCAACTGTTTACGTGGCTGAATATGACACATCTAACGGCGTACTGTACTGTAGTATTTGCCACCAGTTTCCTCAAGTAACTGGGAAGTGTAGCTTGTTTTTCATCTGAAACAACACCTTCACAAAACACCACATCATAAGTCATGGAAAAAGGGACACAAGCAACACAAGTGTAAGAGTTAATATAGGCTGTATTAAGCTGTATAAAAAACAATACATAACTTAATATTGTTGCAAGTTTACATTTGGGCCACCAAAAATCTACTTTGGCCATCAAATTTATGGACTTGGAAAAGTACTGGCATATATCCTTGCTTATGCTTTTGTTTTTTCTTACTGCAAAGCATCACTACAGCATGAGATGACATGAAATCACATTCCCCATGAGATCATGTGAGACCTTGCAACATTATTTTCAAATGAAAACTGTATATCTCATTATATGCATGATGATTTAAAACTCTTGTAGTCTGAGCTCAGCTTAATTTTTAACCAAGTTGTTTATTTGCTTAAACTTAACCAAACATTAACCACTGGAGCACCACATCAGAAAACGCTTTGATGGGTTGCTTTGGAAGGACCCAGTTTAAAGGACGTGCTGGGATGAGTGGACAGTGGCTGGTTGTCCCCGAGATTTCATTATTTTCAGTGAACTCAACTTCTTGAAATCTCTGAAGATGTTTCTCAAGACTTTTGCTCTCACTTATATAATCCTCTCCTCTTCCTCATTATAGGTTCATCTTCTTTTCTTCTTCCTATACTTCCCCCCGTATCCTCCTCATGCCATCTAAAACCACATCCGTTCTTCTCCTCCTCTTCTTTCCTCTCTCCTCCCTCCATCCTCTACTCTCCTCTGCCCCCCCACCCCCCCACTCCCCTCTCCCGTGCTCTGCCTTCTTGTCCGACAACCCAGCTATTAACCTCTGGCCCCGTGTCTCTCCTCCCATCACCGCTGCAGTAATTAGGAGGTCAATCCAACCCTCCTCCATCATTTACCCTGATGCACATACACACACACATACACACACACACTTCAGAATTATCTCACTCTGATAGGACACAATGTGACAGATTCATTGCATTATCAGCTCCGCCCAAACACACACAGAGTAATATATACATGTTCAAAGACACACACCCACACTTAAAACAGATATGTCAATACTAATTTTAAAAACTTGACACTCAATTACAAACTGATTGAAAAAAAAAAAAAGAGTACAGCTGTTTACTGGTCACCTTTAATGACAGCAGTTGTTAGGGTGGAGAAATCATTATTCAATATTAAAGTAAAGAGATCCACCATACAATCATGTCACACTGTAAAAAAAGTGGGTTGCATCACATATAGTTTTGTTTCCTAAACTTAACCAAGTAAGTATATTGCCTAAACCTAACCTAACTGAAAAGTGATACAAATAGACACTCCAAATCTCTCTTTTTTTTCTTATACTGTGAAGGATGCGTTTCCTTTCTTTGCACACATCACCTTCTATTCACATCTAGGCCTACATAAAAATTATTAATAAAATTTGAAAAGGAAAATTAATGTAGGATAAATGTGATATTTAATAAATATCATAAGACACTGACAATAATCATCAAGAGCAATTTTGTTCATACTGCCCTGTTAGTACTTATGTCATTAAATGGTTACATTTCACTAGATTTTAAAATTGTTAAATATAAATAATTAATGAATGAATGCTTCCATATTCAATATAGTAATTTGATACATCATTTTAATGTGTGTTATAAGCTAATCACACATTGGAGAATATGTTCAAGTACACACACACACACACACACACACACACACACAGCAGGGTTGACAGGACTGGGCAATGAGCTGTCAGACCAGTCTCTCTGCATCACACAGGTCATTGGCTGATCCCTGTCTGTCTCTTTCTGTCTCTTTCTCTACGTATCTTCCCCCCCCTTTCACCCACCGCCCCTCCTCCTTCCTCCTCTGCGTCTCATTAACACAACATACAATTAAAGTGTGTGTGTCAGTGTCAGACCCCTGCTATTAGCACCTCAGCCTAAATGGCACTTGGCAGAGAGCTGAATCGCCGCTTCCTCCTCCCAGTCAAACAATTAAAGGCCTCACACACACGATCAACGCCAAAACACGTTAACACCTAATTAGCTTGACACAGCAGTGTACAGTACTGCTGCGGTCGTTGTAGGTGGACTGACACTGTCCAGCTCCCGTCACCTCTGTTGGTATATGATCATTTAAACAGCTGATTTGAATTGCTTTTTATTCTCTTTTAAAATGCATTGTTTCTTTCTAATTTAGACTAGTCGACTAGTCTAACAGTAAGAAAACGCTTAATTAATAATGTTTAACACTGTCTGAAAAAATACTGTATGTATTAAGAGTCATTTGAAGCCATTAAACATAGTCTACAATTGCCAAATCGTATTTCTACGGTAATACAGCTGAAACGTGTGACACTGCACACTACCCCACAAAACATGACAACAACTCACTAAATGCTTAACCTTTCCAGACTGAAAAGGATCACAGAGTCTGCAGGTAAACGACATCGGTCACCTGGGGCTGACACTACCTGCAGCCTGATACACAGTGCGGCTAACGTTAGCAGTGCTAGCAGCAGTAGTCTGCTCTGCTTGCAGGTTAATGTCTGTGTCTGTGCTGAATGTGGTCACACATTGATCCAGTCAAATTATTTTATATCAGTTTATTCTGACACAGCTTACATTCAACGTTATTTTTTATGTTAAAAACAGACAAAGTCTGACTTTGCTGAGAATAACATCCAGGGTTGGGTTGACCATTGGGGCATACATACTGGGTGAGAGTGGCTACTATTTGACGGGGCCAAAGTCCCAGTTAGTGGCAGGCAGCTGTATAACTCCTTAGAGGCAACTGTTAACTGGTATTGTACATGAGTAAATAAATAGTTTAACTGATTAGCATTTCTGGTGCTGACTAGCGAGGGTGGCGACATTTAATCATATAATCGACTAACTGCGCACATCCCAAGTTTCTTCCTTTGAAAGAAAGTCTTTCCTCGCCACTGTCACCTTAGTACTTGAAAGTAACTGGACTAACTAGTAAAAAAGAACAATGCCTCTGCCTCTGTTTGGGAGTATTTCGTGTTTAGTCCTGATGATAAAGGTGAGCCAGCGAACGCTGCAGACTACTGATGAGTCAGAGAAGCACACTGTAAATAGTGTAGATTTCAATTTGTCAGTGTATAAAAGCTGCAGCTTCTCAAGACCAAAGCAGAGCTCCTGATTCATGATACTCAACTTACTTTGCCCAGGGGTCACTTTTGCAAAATGACAAAATGAAGGTGTGGGGCCAGTTAACAAACAAACATTAAGTTATTTATCAGTCATTTCAGATCATTTATCTGATGAAATTACTTATATTTCAGTTGTAAATGCTTTCATGAACATAAACTGCTCCCATCAGGAACAGAATAGCATATTTAAACTCTTTTAGTATGAAAAACACATTTATGGAATTACAATTATCCTCATTTCTGTGTAACATTTGCTCAACTTCAGCTAATAGTTGTCTTCCCCTGTGTAGCTCACCGTCTGATTTTGGAAAGTCCACCACACAAACATCAGCCTCCTTCCTTATTCCATTGTACACAACTGGCATATTTGTCCCTCCTTCTAGGAATAAAGTGTGACTAAATTCATTTTCATTGTAAATTAGAAAATGGTTGTAGGGCTATCTGGCACGCTATAGAGAGCCAGATTTGGCCTCAGGGCCACAAATTGGGTTTTACTACTATAAATCAGCTAGTAAAATGTCAGGAAGGTATGAAGGTATTAAAAAAATAGATACCGCCCAAGCCTGACTTGGCATCTAGCAATGAGCCTACAGATTGCAGAAGCTTGTCGCAACTTCTTGAAATCTCTGAGGATGAAACTCTGGTGGTCACAAAACTCATAGTAATGTCAAATGATGAAATGAAAGTAAGTAATGAAAAAAATTATGATGACTTATTTTCAGGCAATTATACACTTCAGCTTGTGCCATTCTGCACATAAATCCCCATAAATCTTACACACTGGACTTTTAATTCGTTCAGACATAAACCAATGCTTGCTCACACTAAACTACAACAAAGGTCAAACAGCAGACTGTAGATGTAGGAACCAAAGGGATTTTTTTTTCCTTTTTTTTTTTTCCATCCCATTAAAAGTGTCTTGACTTCAGTGATTCTCACACACACACACATTTTCGCACACGCACGCGCACACACACACACACACACACACACACACACACACACACACACACACTACAACTACTCCCACACTGTCTGCAGCAGTAAATATCTGAGATCTAAATCCTCTTCACAGCGTTGCCTAATTACTCCCAACAACATGGTAGCTGATTAACTTGTAATTGCTGCTCTGAACGCAGCCTGTCCCTCTCTCCTCGTTAGGGTTATTACTGACTATAATTACCGCTAATGTGCAGAGAGGAACACACACACACATAACCTCACATGTACACAAACAGATATGCAGGTGGAGGCTCATGCGCAAGCACCTGAACACACACATTCTCCTTCACAACACACTCAAGCACACACCTCGACAGGAGAATACTTATTTTCTTGGAAACTGTGACTGGTGCACAAAGCAATAACAGTGAAATTTAGGCTACTAAATTCATTTTCCGTATGTTGCCTCATTTAAGCAGTGCGATTCACAGCAGCCAAAATCCTGTAATGGTCTTTATATGTCACTTCATGTTTTGCTGGTGTCCTTTAAACCTCATCACCTACCACAAATCACACATTTTTGTCCCTTGAGCCTGTGACTGAGATGACTGGGTCTCATCACATGGCTGTTTTCTCTCTACTATTTGTGATTCTTGAAGTGCATTACTTTTAATTTAACTGTCAGTTGATTTTTATGATGTAAACACACAAGCTGAAGCTTTTTCTCTTGTACTTTGGTTGAGAGTAGTAACTTTTCCCTATTATAATTTCCAAAAACACTACACAAATGTTTTAAAATATTTTGGTGAGCTGTGTACTTACATTATCCCAAATATTTCCAACAATGGTCAAAGCCAGAGAAATACGTCAATTATTCAAAGGAATGGAGTGTTTCCTAAACACCAATAGTAGAGGGTGAGGAAGGAAGTTGGCAAACATTTCTAAATTTATCTGAATGAAACTTTAGGCTAATGCATCACCTCATCCATGAACATCCTTTCTGTCAGATTTTCAAGGGTTCCTACATCTTTTCCAAAGTCAATTCAGGCACTTTTCAAGTGTTTTCTAGGTGCAATTTCAAGCTTTTCCTGCACATTACAGCTGTGGTAAATTATATATTTATATACACATATACTCAAAATGATTGTTTTACTTTTACTACACAATAAATCACATGTTATTGTGTAAAAAATGTTTCATGACAGCATTCAAGAGGAGGGTAACAAATTAAAGGAAAACACAACAATGTTTCATGTTTCACAAAGTGTCACCTGTCTGTAAGTAGACTTGGTATCCTCTATAACGTGGCTGAGCTTGTATCCAACTTATTTTATTTCTTTATCTAAAAAGCAAAGTATTCAGCGAGCTAGAGATTTGAAAGCAATGCAGTTGTAATTTCAAGCAGTTTCAAGCACCTTATCCAAAATCCAAGCACTTTTCAAATTCAAAATACTGCTTTAAAATCTAAGGATTTTCAGCACGCGTATGAACCCTGTTTTTCATCAGCAATGCTTGTTACTGATGAAAAACAGGGTTGGTTGTTTAACAATGAAGACAACAACTCCTATGACAACATATTGTGTCATTGTTTTAATGTGAAAGCCACCCCAAGTGGCAGAGCTTGCATATTGTGCATTTAAGGAGAAACTATTAGACCAAGCCAGTCCTTTAACAGATAACACAACCAAGACATGTCTGCTTTGTTTACGGCTTTAAAAACTGACATTCCTGGCTTTGGAATAATAATCATCCAAAACCAATCCCCAGCAAACAAATAATTATAAAAATGTATTTTCCATGTTTTTTGGGAGAGGATGTTTTAAGTATATCCTGTCATCACAGAGATCATGTCCCAAATTGTTTTGATATCCTGCAGGAAATCAGATAAGTAGCGACATATGTTTTGCGTTTCCATAAAAGCAACATTTGTAGAATTAACTATCTGCTTGTAAAACCCAAATAGGGGGAATTTAGAAGTAATATTATTTTTACCACTGAAAATTTCTGGCCTTTTTTGAAACAAATTCCAGCACTTGATGATGATTATTAAAGTAAATGAGTCCTCTTTGAACAGTGAGCTGTGTGCTGCCAGCATGGTGCCACAATTGTTAGTCTTTCTACATTCACTCTGTGATACAAGGGGCTTCTCTTCTCCCCTTCTGCCTCCTCTGTTTAAAAAGGCATTCGCGTGAATCTAAATCCGGCTTAATCGTAATTCTCCAACTAAACTTGCTGTGGAGAAAGCTATGAGCGCAAAGCTCCTTTTAAGTTCATAATCACTTTCTCCTTTAGTCGGGGATAATGGTACTACTTGTGGGAGATTTAGCCCACGTCTGTCTTTCTCTGTCTCTCTCCTGCCCTCCCTCTCTGCTGTCTTTCTCTGTTTCCCCCAAACACTATCTCTCTTTCTTCGGACCATTAGTGATATTGCCGGGCCGCAGACCTCTGTGTTAAGTCACTTAATCAAAAGCAATGGGTTGAAAATCTTGTTTGGCCTCTTACGTCTGATTCATTCCTGCAGACAAGAGCAGCAGAGAGACAGAGAGAGGGCCGCGGGGAAATAAATGGAGAGCGAGACAGATAAGTAGAGGGAAGGGAGAGAAAGTAAGCGAGCGAGTGTTGATAGTAAAGTGAGATGGCGAGGGAGAAAGTGTGAGAGAGAAGAGAGAGGACATTAGGTGCTGGTACTATGTGTTATCAGCTAAGCAGCAGCAGAAAGGCTATCATTGGCTCCTTCGCCCTCTGGGGATGAGGAGGCCACTGTTCCTCTAACCACTTCTGACCACCTCTCATCCACACACACGCAGATACATGCACACACACAGTATTCTCCTTTTTTTTTTTCTTGTGTGTTTTTCTTCTGATGTCTTCATCAGTATAATTCATACATTCTAACAGAGTCCTCCAGCTAAAATGTTCCTGAAAAGATTTGGAGAAGTAAGACGACCAAAACACACCCGTTGCTCAAAAAATGTTTGTCATAAATGTCCACTAGAAGCTGGAGCTTTCTGATCTGTCGCCCATATTGGCAGGAAGACATAATTTGTCAGTGTTTTCAAAAACTCTGTTTCAAAATCACTGTTTCAAAAAATCTGTCACTGCAATGGTTAAGGTTTGATTAGGTTTAGGCACAGAAATGACTTGGTGAAGTTTGGGAGAAAAAGAATTGTACTGCCGTAAGTAGTACTGCCGTCATAATTATGATTGGATAAGGTTAGTGAACTGCCACAGTCATGCTTACAACAAACCAACACTGAGCATTGGTAAGAAATGAGAAAGGAACAGCTTCTTTTCCTCCAACTGTACAGTCCATTATTTTCTTCAGAGGACAAGGTCACAAAACAACAGGTATATTACAGGCTTTGCCTCAAATTGGAATTTAAAAACATGTATTTTTCAGTTCATAAGCATATGCAATTTTTGGACATGTTTAATCTTTAAACTTTTTGAGGAGGACTTTTTGAGTTTTAGATGATTTGACTAAAGATGTTTTTGTATAATATGGACGTTTTGGCTGGTTCTCATCAACAACTCCTGATTATTTTCCGTAATATTGTCTGTGCCCCACTTGCAGTAGCTCTATGCCACACCAAGATCTGAACACTGAATTGCAGTTAAAGTGAAATAATCCAATACTGGAAAAAGACAGAACAGTGATTTGTTCTGGATGAGCCAAGGCCAAAATAACAAGCAAAAGGCGATGAAACAAACAAACAAAAAGACACTTGCTAAACTACCTGCTAAACAGAACAAAACAGTGAAAGAAAAAGTAGTACCTCACCCCTACAGCTTCAGAGCTATTTAAAAAAATGTACAAATATATTTTTTGTAAACTAATTAGAGTATTAGGGCTAACATGACCTTGTTCTGATGAGGAATGATCTAAGTTAAAGGTCATAGCGGGAGCCCCAGCACTGAGGCTATCAGCAGCGGCCGTGGGTTTGAGTCCAGCCTGTGGCCCTTTGCTGCATGTTGTCTCCCATCTCTCTCTCTCTCCCCCCTTTACTGTCTGTCTGGCTACACAAGCCCCAATAAGTACTAGTATAAGTAAAAAGGTTTTGTCAAAAGGTTTGGGGGCCCACTGACACTGGACTGGTGGAAACCTGGCCTTTGTGAATGGACCAATCAGCAACAGACACTCCTCAGGCCTGGTTAGGGGCAGAGAATATGCAATGTCAGTGAAGGTCCTCACAAGTATAGAAGCACAAACGTGCACTGTATGTATGTGTGTGTGTACAGGAGATGATGGGTGATGGAGGGGCTCCACGCTCCATAGGGGGGCAAATGGGACATACGGAGCACCAGACCTCTCCTACTGTTGTACTGCAAACACACACACACACACGCACGCATGCACGCACACACGCACACACACACACACGCAGATTTATTTTCATTTATTAATTCAAAAGAAGAAAAGTTTGTTTCCTCTCTTCACTGCAGCTGACAGGTTTAAATAATAGAGCGTTTGTCTTCTGGAGGATGTGCAACAGAAGAAGGAGGAAACACAAAAGGAAATAGTTCTTGTGTGCTTGTACTCATCCGTATACATCCATGAAATAAATTTGCAATGATACCCACTGCCTATACTATGAATTATACTAGAAATAGCAGCTGTAAAAGTGATGATTCACAATTTGTCAAACATTG
>JAJHUR010091633.1:0-13462 GCA_027495735.1 Lutjanus campechanus | reverse complement strand
TGGGTGTGGGTGGGTGGGTTGGGTGGGTGGTGACAGTGAAGGGGAAACAGTTATGAAAATGTTTCCCTCTCCCTGGGCTCAGTGGGCATCAGAGCATGGAGGGACTGGAGAGACTGAGCTCACAAGTTCAATACAGCATCCATTCAATGTTTCATTCAGTTTCTACTATGATCACTGCACAGCCACACACTATGTTGTAGCACAGTATAAACACTTACAAACTCAAGAAATACTGTACTGTGCGTAAATTTGTTGAACATACAATCTGACCTTAACAGGAAAGCAAAGCTCTCTGCATTAAGATGTAACAAATGGAACTGACCCAAACTCAGGCTATCTGCTAATTCTAAATACTGATCTGATCCCAGTTCTCTTTTTTTCCAGAAAGTGGAAAAGTCATCAAATTAATTCACGTCACCAATTCAGAAAATGTGTCAATTTGTGCATTGCAGTGGCTGGTCAAAGCGTGGATTCTCCTTATGCATCCATGGGCTTCCCTCAGACAACAAGCTGCAGTTAAAAACCTCACACACCATCATCTAAAGTGTGGGAGTATTTTAGACAAAGACTTAACAATGTAGGGCTCTGTAAGCTCTGCAAACTGGAAATGGCTCATCACAGCAGTACAAATGCCATGCACAAACACTTGAGGTAAAAGGATCCTGGAGAACTTTGTCAAGACAGTACTGTCATGTTTACATTTTCTCCCTAACCAAGCATGATATATTAGGATAGTCAACATACGGAATGTATTTATTTTAGAAGTAGTCACTTAAAAAGGATTTTCTGAATGTTTCTTCATGTTAAAAGAAATATTTCCGCTTTTTACACCATTACACAAAAGAATGTCATAAAATCTATTCTGTCCATGCAGTGTTTCCACACTTAAGTGCAGAAAATGTTTAAATCTAAAAAGGAAAAGGAACTAAATCTCTGGTAACATTATCTGATTTAATTTGAACTTGAATTTGAACAATACAGTATATCAACTGTTAACAGCTAAAACTTAGCTTCAATATACTGTATACAAAACACCATTTTAACACTTCAGTAACACTTACAGAACCAACAGCAGCAAAATAAACTGTGAATTCGTTTTCATATTCTACAGAAATATGATCATATCAGACATACATTGCCAGACACTTCCCACTTGTGGCAGTGTTTCATTTTGTGTTCTGTTAAAACACATAACTCGGTGTGTTCTTTATACTATGACAGTTTTCTTAAAATTAGGTTAAAAAATAACGATATATCACTTTGCATACAGCATCGCAATATATTAAATTGTATCTCCTGTATCATGATACGTATCGTATCACCAGATTCTTGCCACTACGCAGTCACATTTTGCTGGGGGCTGGTACTAATTTTGAGCCCTGTTCACACATCAATGTCAGCTCACCACAGCAAATGAGCAGAGCAAACAAAATGTGGATCAGTCACAATGGGCTGGTAACCAATCCATATTATAAGGTCAGTGTCCATACCAATACTGAGGCTAGTTTTAATGTAATACTTAACAAGTATGTACATATATTCAAAGATATTCACTTTACAGTGGATAATAGACTTCAAGACTTCAGGACCTATTGGCTGCTTAATGATCACTGAGATTTACGTCGATTAATTTTCTATCAAGTAATTAACTGATTCTTCACTAGCTGGGTAGGCCATTGTTATCCACACTGTAACCATATCTACAATATGTCACATCTCTTAAACACACTTCACCTTTAAGTTAAGTTTATGCTGAGGGCTTTAACTCTCTGCAGTACTGCTGAGGGCAGTAATACAGCCACAGAGCCTTACTAAAGATCACACACACACACACACACACACACACACACACACACACACAGACAAGCGCTGCAGCAGCTTGCTAGCTACCATCTGTTCAATAGCAGACCTAAATAGTACAGTGGTTTAACCAGGCATTAGCAGCACACACACACAGAGTGCCATCCACAGGGGACAGATTAAGCAGTTCTACAGTGTCTGTAGTCTGAAATCAGTGCTTTCCCTCCACTGTGGGTTTCATGGCAGTAAACAGTGGGGATGTAAACAAAATACTGAGGAGACTGTCACTAACTAAAGAGACAGAAATACAGAAGAGATGTAAGAACAAAGCTAACGTGAGCTGTGTAAACACTTCAACCAACACTTTGAGCAATAGAATGTATTTCGTAATGATGGCTGGAAACACTGTAGTCCCAAAGCAACAGAGCAGACACATCCAAAAACCTGAGAACAGACAGGGAGAGCTGCCAGGTGGACTGAGTCTCCCCTTTGGGTTGATTTAGCAGAGTTTCAACCATGTTTGAATCATTCTCCCCTGTTAATGATCACGAGTGCAACTCCACTAAAGTTTTCTCTCATCATTTTTTTATCTGGTGTTACATAATTCTTGTACATGATGGTCTTGCAAGACAAGTGTCAAATGTATGTAGGACTGCAACTAACGATAATTTTCATTATTGGCTGTTATATTGTGCACCGTTCATCAAAGCCCAAGATGATGTCTTCAAATGTAAAAACAATGGCTGGATTTTATTCTTGTATTTATTTTATTTTATTTTTATTTTACCATTAGGTATCCAGGACCATGGAAATTCATGAAATCTCTCCTGTAGAAGACTACAGACATATCATCACAGTATGTGAAGAGCACTGGGGTGACACCCACTGCATGATAAAAACACCAAGTTCGAGTTCAGCTAGAATGTCCCAGAAACACAAAAAACCCACATGCAGTTGTCTGATTTCTTGTACAAAAAAAAAAAATCAGAGCTTTCTCTCTTTTTACAGTCTGCAAAAAGCTAAAGAAAAGAAATGCAAATGGATCACTGCAATTCACAGAAACAACTGGAATCCAGGCACTAAAACATGGATGTTCAGTTGACATTTTGCTAGTTCAACATTACTCATAAATTTCATTTTTATGACTAAGCCTTTTGTTCTACAAATGAACATTGCATCCTCACTGTGGACATGCAAACATGTCTCTCCAATAATGTAATAAAACAAAAAATATCTGTACAGACCTGTCCACATACAATAAGAATATCCCTTGAGGTCTCCATCACTTCACCCACAGTCCCGCACTGAAGTAACATCACAACCAAGCGTCCAACCCGACATCAAAATCAGGTCCACATAATTGTCAGGAAAGCCAATTCCTGACCATGTCTATGTCCTTGAACCACCGTGTCTTTGATAAGTTATAAGCACCACTGTCGAGTCCAACTGATTTGAATTTAAGCAGACAATCGTTTGTTTTGGGGGTACAACTAATGATTATTTTCACTGTTGATTAATCTTTTGATTATTTTCTCGATTCATTAATCTTGCCACAATCTTATCAGTAGAAAAATAGGTCCAAACATGTGGAGCACACAGACGTACATCTTTTCTGTAACAATTACTTTCATTGTCGGTCAATCTGTTGATCATTTTCTCCACTAAATGACTGATTAATTGTTTGGTCTATAAAATATCAGAAAATGTTGAAAAATATTGATCAGTGTTTCCAAAAGTCCAAAAGCCAAAAATGACATTCTTAAATGTCTTGGTTTGTCCACAACCCAAAGATATTCAGTTTACTGTCAGAGAGGAAAGAAAGCAGAACATTTTAAGAAGCTGAAATCAGAGATTTTTTTTTTTATTGACAAATGTCTCAAATCAATTAATCGATTATGAAAATAGTTGGTGATTCATTTAATAATTGATTGTTCCAGTGGGAAAGAGATGTCAGTGCGTCCCTTCTATTGAAGTCATCTTGATTAAAGGGATTGTGATTTTGATAAGATGATGAGCAGCATGTTGTAATAGACAGGTTGATTGCAAACTGAATTGCCCTTCTGGGATTAATAAAGTATTCTAACTAACTAACTAACTAACTAACTAACTAACTAACTAACTTACTAACTAACTAACTAACTAACTTACTAACTAGACAACAGCAGCGTGACCGAAGACAGAAGCCTTGAATCATATGAGCGTTGCAGCCATGTGCAGACGTCTGTATGCAGACAGGACAGGACACACAGCAGCCTGGCTGACCTCTAGCTGGTTGTGTCTGACTTGCACTGCTCTGTTGTCACTAACACACTGCTGGCCCTCTCTTACACGTATCCTCCTTTTCTTCCTCCTCCCACGCTGCCGCACTTTAACGTGTCCTCACTCCTTCACCTTTCTCTTTTTGTCATCTTTTTCCCCCTCCTGTCTATTTCATCCTCTTCCTTAATCTCTGCCCCATGGATATGTTCCTCAGACTCTCAATTCTAATATGAAGTTATCACAAACCATGATGGTGACATGGCGAGTGAGGGGGAACAGGCAGAGGGAGAAAGCAGCAGGCAGAGTGACTGACAGCTCCAGACCGAGCTGGATTTTTCTGGGTTCATGTCAAGGCCATGACTGACATCATGGAAAATAGCTTTTCATAATTCTGCATCATTGCGACCACTTGTCAGGCCTGCTCTGGCATGGCCACTGTGTGTGTGTGTGTGTGTGTGTGTGTGTGTGTGTGTGTGCGTGTGTGTGTGTGTGTGTGTGTGAGTGAGTGAGTGAGTGAGTGAGTGTGTCCAAGTCCAAAAAAACAAACAAGCCTTTCAGTAATACTTGCTGCAAAATACAGGCCCAGAGGTATTTTGCTGTTAATCGTGTACTTTCTCCCATTCACTGCAAGTACAGCTACCACACACACTTGCAAATATGTCAAAGAATACGGCATGTTTATGACGTGTACGAGCTGCAGCGCTGTCTCTGTTTGTTGGCTTGTTAAATCTAATCACAGTTTGGTTTAAATTTAGTTCCAGCTTAATTACATGGCACATAAGACTTCAACCTCACTGTGCTATTCTGGCACCCAAAAACATAAGAATGGTCTTGCTATTACAAGGCCTGTTTACTGCTGACTCTGTGAAGCCAAAACCATGGAAAGCAACGTCCACATTTAAGTGTTCCTTTTATTATAAGCAGCGGTGTCAGACAGTTTTGTAAGTAAGTTTAGTTCAAGATAAAGAATCTGCTGTGTCTGTTTCAATGTGGACTACAGCTTTAAACAGACAACAAAAAAGAAAAAAATCACATAGTGAGAGCGGGAGAAACAGAGAGGAGCTGTGACTCAACCCAAAACTATTTGACGCAAATATCAACAAAGTCTGCGTGTGTGTGTGTGAGTTTGTGTGTGGGTGTGTGTGTGTTTGTGTGTTTGACATTGATCCAGCAGAGCAGCAGGACACATATTCTGCTGTGTCAGGGAAATAACTTGTCTCTATGTTTGCAGTGAACTATTGTAACTCCTCAGCCTCAGTCAGACTCTAAACTAAAACCACACTCCACTCCAAAATATTTTAGAACTTGTATTGTTGTATTATAAACTAATTAATCGAAAATGATGACAACCCTGTGTTTATGTCATGGGGGTTTGCATGCAGCGATTTTAAAAATATTTGTTTTCAACACATTTACAAATAGTTAACAGTAATACGTAGAGTAGTAGTAAGTGTGCCCTTAGAGTAGAGTGGGTGAAATTCCCCCATAGTGTAGCTGTAATGTTAACATTGCTGTTGTTTCACATGCTCTTATCTTTATTGTACCTACAGATATAAATTTGACAAAACATTAGACTGCTTTGTCCTCTCTCTTTAAATGCAACGTCATTGTGGTATACAGAAGGAGCCCCCCAGACAGAGGTGAGCACTAGTCTGCTGTTCAGCAGGCAGGCAGTGGTAAAGTGCTGCTTGTGTGCCAAGATTTGATCACGTATTTGGCAGCATTAATGTCAAGCAGTGATAAGGAGACTTTGGCAGGATTTACAAATGCATTTGTACTCTTCTCCACCTTGTCCAAAGGGTGCACATTACAAACAATTAGGCCTTCAAAGGATTATTTGACAATCAAAAAATTTTTACATTATTAAGCAGAATGACACACATCCTTTAGATACTGATGTGATCTTTGGACTGCTATTCAGAGTAAATATGATTTGAAGGCTTCACCTCAGGCTGGGAGAACATGGATGATAAAAATAATTGTTAAAAGGGCTGCCTAAAACTGAGATGTGTTGACTCTGGTGATAATGACTTTCATTATCAAATAATCTGGCTGTCATTATCTGGATTAATCAAGTAGTTGTGTCCATAAAATGTCAAAACATGGTGAAGAATGTTTATCACCGTTTCCCAAAGCCCAAGGTGACATCTTCAAATGTCTTGTTTTGTCCACAACCCCAACATTATCTGTTTTATGTTATAGAGGAGTAAAGAAACCAGAAAATATTCACATTTAAGAAGCTGGAATCAGAGAATGTGAACATTTTAATGAAAAAAAAGACTGAGAAGATGTTTACAAGCCACCAAATTCACTACATTATGTATGCTGCATATGTTCACTATGTCCAGTAAACAACACAAACTCACAAGTGTCAAAAAATTAAACATTATCGCACCTGTTTTCCTTTTTAAACTGAAAAATACAACCATGCACCTTCTGGATTCAAGTTTCTCCCTTTAACCAAACTAGGATGAGCTTATTGGCTCATAATCTCATTGTAAAACACACATCATTCAAACTTGACAGTAAAAAATAAAACTCACCAAAACTGTCTTCATTAGATTGTCCACTCTTCCAACAATCACCAACTCTGGTTAATTCAATCCTTAACTCACTGCATGAAAAGAGTGTAAAGAGTCTGACTCTTCAGGCTGTTTTCCTCTCACTCCTCACCCAGCTCAGTGCACTCAGCTCAGGCTGAGTGGGTTTGTACTGTGCCGCTGGATGAGAGCGTGTTGTGGAGCAGCAGCTGTCAATCTGCAGACCATGTCATTAGCAAAATAATAAGACAAATATCACCACAAAAATCAGCCAAAAAAAACACAAATGTCAATGGATTCAGGCCATCGTCAATAGATGATATATTTGTCCAATCACCTAATTAACTAAACCAATTAATCCTTACAGCTCTACTTTGGTGCAGGATTGCTCAGGTACAGTTTGCACAATGTGAGAAGATGTTTTATTATGATGTATGCAAGTTAATGATGTCAAATGTGTTCTACATGTTATCCTATAGTCTGACAAAGTAAATAGAACCCCTACACTGAGTAAAACACAACTACATGAAATAACACTCAAACACACACACACACACACACACACACACACACACACTCCTCACATGTTCATGTGTGAAAGCCAAGAGACAAACACAGCAGGATTGTTGAGCATGTTAATTGAAACCAGACTCGGTAAACCTCCATCTCTGTGTGTCTGTGTGTGTCTCCACTCTGACTGTGAATACAGTATGTACGAGTGTCCCCTGTGGAAAGACAGCCCACACTCTGCCACTGCTCATGCCTTGCTGTAAGGAAGTGAACCATCATTCATTTACAGGACATGAGGACATGTTATATCACCAACAGGCTTTTTCCTCTTTACCTCTCTGGCTTCTGTCTCCCCTTATTTTTCATCTGTCTCCGTCTGTTGTCTCCATTCATTTCTCTGTCTACCTCACTTTCCTTTGAACGGTGTCTTCCACTATTTGTTCACAGCCTCTCCTTCCCTCTTCCTCTGTTTCATACACACTCATTTCTTCTGGCTGTGTCTGTATTTCACCACTGTGCTGTTCTCCCCCTCCCCCTCCTCCCTCCCTCTCTCTCAGAGATGGTTTGAGGTCAACCGGCTCACGTGTCTTCGTCTCCTGCTACAGCATGTGGGCTAGAAATTCCACCATCCCACCGTTTCAAATTGCATGTTTCCTGGCTCGAAAAGAGCGTGTGCGCACACACACACACCCAGCCTGCCTCCTGCAAAATGGAGCACATACACGCACAGTCTCACATGCATATTATTCACCTACATGCACACGTTCTCATGTGCGCACACATACACACAGAATAGACATTATATAAGCAACAACCTGCTGGTCTAAAGGCAGGAGAAAATGTTGTCATTATAACAGAAGACAATGGATTATTACTAAATACATCTCTTTAACTGATTTATCAAAATGATTCTCTATCAATCTGTCACTTAAATATTTATTGACAATTATGTATCCATTCAAATAATATCTGACCAACCTTCAGCGATCATGTTAACATGTTCTTTTTCATCGCACATAAAACGCAACTTAACAGTCCTCAATCATGGATGTTAAACTACTGTCATTACCTTTAGCAAGTTGCCTGGTTACGTACAACCTGTCTGATAACAATGTGCGGCAATCAGTGAAGGTATGGTCACATGACACTTCCATCCTGCTCGTTGTCACTTAATCGCTCATTCACTTTAATTGCAGTTTCAGTGAGGTAGCTGGTCGACTCCAGCAGACTTGCGGGTCAGAGTTCACCTTTATCCAACTTTGACCAGCAGATTCACACAGTTAGCTAACAGGAACAGTGTTGCCACACTAACAAGTGCTGTTAACGTGTTTAGTATCACAATATCGCAACATTGCTCTCCGTGTATCCAGTTTGGTTTTTGTTCAATATTTATTTATGAACCGCATCAGAGTCATTACTTCATAATCATTTTCAATCCTTAAGGATGGCCTGAAATATTCACAATAGTTACATTTGTACAGGGATGTTCCTGGCGACTAATTTCCCTGTTGATTATATTCAAATTTTAAATGAGACTAGTCGACAAGTCTAACAGTAAGAAAACTCTCAGAAAGCAGATAAAATTGAGCACAATTCATTAATTGCTCAAGTTAAACCTCATCCAAAAAATAACGTGGGTATTGAGAGTCATTTGAAGCCGTTAATCACATTCTTCAATGATCAAAACATTCAAAACATCACAAAGACACACTAAATGCTTCAACTTTTCAGACCAAACAGGATCACAGTGTCTGCGGTTGACTAGGTCGACTAATCGTGCACATTCCTATAAAGTCAGCTTACACAGAGGCCTACAACTGTTTTCTTATCTCTGAGTCCAAACACAGTGTAGAAGTAGATATGTTGTCATCTTTCTTCATGAAACAGAGCCATAGGCTTCTTTCTTCCTCTACACCGTGACTTTGAATAAGTCTGTCAGTCAGTTGCTTTCAGTTCAGCTTCCAATAATTAATGTTTCAGATTCAATAAAGTTTGGAGATAGTGTTCATGGTTTGATAGCTCACTAACTTGGCTAATGCTTGAAGAGAGTGTAACAAAACCACCATTTGTCTGAATATATGTTATGTATTTGTTTAATCATGATTGACAGACTAGTAAGTAAAGGAGTAGCAGTCTTGTGTCTTTATTAAACAGGGGCTAAAAGAAAGAAACAGGTACTAAAAGATTTTTTGCACAAGACAACAAAGATGATTCTCTATATTTTCAAATTTCAAAATAATATAAAGTTACGTTTCTTTCAATCAGATCTCTGGCTGAGCATTAACACACCAGCTTGAAGAGCACATTCAGGAAGACAGTTTCATTTTGTATTCTGGCATTACAAGCAACTGTCATCATTTCAGACTGTCAGTGGTCTGTCTCTACCTGATGGTCAGGACAGACTTTCTCCACGTGGTAAACAACTGGAGCCTGACTCACTGTCAATACAGACATCAGCAGTAAAGTTCTTAAAGTTCTTCTCTGGGTACACTCAGCTCGCAGACATAGTAAGCTTGAAAAGATGCATCTGTAGTCAGTGTATTCAAAGTAAACACAAACACAAACAAACACACACACACACACATACACACACACTCACAAAAGTAGTATAGGGTTCTCCCCAGCAGCAGCCAGGCAGTGTACTGAGCCCAGAATCATGTGGAGATAACAGACTGCGCTCTCTTCACTGGTAAATCCCTCTTCAGTGAGTGTGTGTGTCTGTGTGTCTGTGTTTGTGTGTCCTCTGGCTCTCTCCACCCACTAAATCCATCTGTACAGGATCCTCATTCACATAACAAAAAGTCAACACTGATTCATGCAGCTCGTTGTCTTCAGCAGGTTATAAAGTGGCACCAAGGTCACCTTCTACAATCAGGAAACAACACACACACGTATGACTTCACTCGTCTGGTGTCTAATGAACGTTCACCACAACCTCATTTCATTTAAACACAGAGATTTAAGCAATCCCATCATTAAGTATGGTGATTTTCAACAGCTTTGGGATGTGGATGTCACTTGAGCTGCAATGATTCAATCGACGAATTGATTATTAATCGCCAACTATTTTGCTAATCTATTCTGTTTGAGTCATTTTTTAAGAAAAAAAAAAATCCAAATTCTCTGATTTCAGCTTCTTAAATGTGAATATTTTCTGGATTCTTTACTCCTCTCTGACAGTAAACTGAAAATCTTTGAGTTTTGGACAAAACAAGACATTTGAGAGAATCATCTTGTACTTTGGGAAACACTGATCAATATTTCTCACCATTTTATGGACCAAACAGCTAATTGATTTAAGGAGAAAATGATCGACAGATTAATCCACAATGGAAACAATCATTAGTTGCAGCCCTAACTGTCACACTATTACAAAGTACAACCAATCATTATAATGATAAATATAATTCTAAATAAATCAAACTGATGTTCAGCTGATATTCAACAACTCACTAGGTTACATATATGAATGATTTGTTGGAAAACATTGAAATTGTATAACAATATTTTGCAAAACAATTAAATATCATCATATCATCATAATCTTATTCTACTATAAGTTAATAAGTGACAGTAGTGAATTATGACCCAGCCCTGACTGTAATAGCTGATATAAAAGTAGGTGATTAGGTTTCATGTTGATGGAAAGCTCAAACAGAGTGCCAGAATTGCAATCAGTGCTCACTAGAAGCTTTATCATGACTGATATCAGTGTGAATGAGTGTGTGTGTGTGTCCGTGCGTGCTCATTCACTATAATCCTTGACAGTTACTATTCTAAAACGTGCCTGTGTTTTTTTTGCCTGCTTGGCAGTGAATGGCCATGCAAACTCTCTGGATGTAATCTCTGCCTCTTTGCAAACGGACATAAATAAACAAAGCTTACAGGAAAAGTATTCAGGACTTCAAGCACAGGTCGAGAGGCTCAGCCTGTGTGTACACTGTGGTGGGAGGAGTGTATGGGCACAGTTTCTTTATCATCCTCCTGTTTGTAACTGAATCAGCATCACAGCCTGCCTACATGGTGACAGCAGCAGTCAAACAACAACAGTAATGGTGGTTGTAATAGTGGCTGTAGGGACTTAAAGTACTTGCTCAGACCATAATGGTTGTAACAGTAAGCATTACAGTTCAATAAATACAGGAAATGCAGGGAAAAAAGACAATATAGACTTTTTGGTGGCTAGCTAAAAATGTTTTGGGGGAGGGGTTCAAAGAATTTGGCCTCTTGACCTCACTAGTTCTAAAATCCTGGCTGAATTGAAACAATGTGAGCGATAGCAGTGGTGCTACAAGCTACAACAGTAGTAATGGAAGCTGCAGCAATAGAGCTTTGTTTCCCCAAATTGCCTCCTGGGGACCCAGTTTTTAAAAATGACGATCAAATTCTGGTAAGAGTTCATTCATGCATAAATGCATACCCTCTATAGATATAGCTACAATGATTAACTTGAAGACACCACTTAATTGAGATTGATTGAGAAAATAATCGGCAGATTAATCAATAATGAAAATAATCTTGAGTTGTGAAATAGGCCTAATAGCAGTACAAGAGAAAGCAAAAAACGCAGGATGGAAGTTGTGGTGCCAATATTAGCAGCAATGATAGTGATGGTGGGATAAAAGTTGGAAAAGTAACTGTATTAATAGCATTAGGCTACTAATTTTTGCAGCTGCCTATTAAAATACATTAGTGTTTTTGTGCTTTTGCATGTATCGGATTCATTTCTGTCTACTTATAGAAAGCTATTCCATGAACAACAGATCTGAACAATCTACAATTGTTGCGGCATTTGCCATTTCTGAAACACAAAGAAAAAGTATGCAGACAATTTGAAAATTGTCTCCCTCTCCCCATCGTGTTAAAGCTGTCTGAGAGCTGTGAAATACTACAGAAAGGTGACACACTGTGCTCCACTGGCCTTCATGCAACTCTAACTGCAGCAGCCAGCAGTGTTGGGAGCAGGAGAACTGTCTCCATGAATGCTTTATGTTTGGGTCTGTTGCAGTCGGTCTTATCAGACAAAAGGCTGCAGAGACTTTCAGAAGGCCCCCAGGCCCCTCCAGCTGTCACTGAAGGAGAGAACGGCACACTGAAGTTCCCATCATGCGTCATCTTCCTCCTCTGGCTGATCACAAGTGGTTTGTGTATTGTGTGTGCTGTGCTGGATGGAAGCTGGTCAACTTTGAAATGTCAAATAACCCTCACTGATCATGGTAGAGATTAGGAGAGGCTGTCATAGTCACAAGGGGAGACACACAGGCAGATGAAGACAGGCTGATGAGACATACAGACTGAAAGACACTATAAGCAACAGCAACATAATATGGGTAGAGTTGTGTATTCATCTTATGTGTGTCTGTGTGCGTGCATGTCTTTGGCAGCCTTACAGACATCTGCTGTGAAGGTCAAGTTTCAGTCTGTATGGAACCAATCAATGGAGGCAGCAGTAGAACACCCCTCCCTGCCTTCATCTGCTGCACTGGGACACACACACGCGCACTGAAAGCTAGCATTCACAAAGTCAACTATGATTATGCACACACACTATGTCATCATGTGTACACACCATACTTTTCAAACCTACACATTTGCTGACAAATCCCAACACAGAGACACACACACACAGCCAGTGAACTTGCACACACATAATAAATATATGCATGCACGCTTGGAAGCAGCCAGGCAGGCTCAACACACACAGACTGACACATGTGTGGAGAAGGAACCTTGCCCTAGATTCTCCAGGAACAATCTCATGTTACATCTCTGGTCTAGCTGGCCTTTGTCAAGGCTGCACAAAAGTCTCACAGGCCGGCGTGTGCAGCTCTGCACAGACAACAGATCACACACTCAGGCGGACTGTATACACATTCACATTTATTCACCTGTGTGCTGAATGCTTCTGTGTTTCCACGGTTTAGTACCTAAAGGTTTTGTAAGGACATATTTATATTTTTGGAGTGTGAAACAGGATTTCAAGTCTAGTTTAAAGGAATAGTTCAGATTATTTGAAGTATGGTTGTATGAGGTACTTAATAGTCAGTATATTGGCCACAGCAGGTGGCGGTCAACACGCTGCAGCTTTGGAGAAGCAGCATAAGTGCCGTAAAGGAAGCCAAGGAATGCATTACGGTGGACAGGGTCAGCAGACAAACAGATTTTAGACACCTAAAAAAGTCTATCAGTTTAAGTTTACTCTATATTTAGAACATTTTCACTGCATTGGCAAAATAAGTGATTTTAGCTCGCAGAACATAGGACTTGCTGGTCGGCCGCGGTCTCTATCACTTAATTTGTTTGTGTTGTGACCTCAGTAGACCTGCAACAATTAATAGATTATTAAATTAATC
>JAJHUR010091632.1:0-10268 GCA_027495735.1 Lutjanus campechanus | reverse complement strand
GTAAAAGGCATCACCAGTGTTGGGCACGTTACTTTTAAAAAGTAATTAGTTATAGTTACTAGTTACTTCTCCCAAAAAGTAACTGAGTTAGTAACTTAATTACTTCACTATAAAAGTAACTAGTTACCAGGGAAAGTAACTATTGCGTTACTCTTTTTTTTTAGTTTAAAAATGTCAAAGAATTTGGATTTTTTTCTAAGCAGGGTTGATAGGCCAGTTGCATAGAGTAGAATTGCATAGACAGGTACTTACACAGAAATTTTAATATTTTGTAGTGACTTTTGTTAATGGTTATAATTCACCAAATACCTTTGGGACATCAATAATAATGAAGCTTGTGTGGTAGCTATGACAACAGTTACCGAGGAGCCTGATATAGATCAGACAGTTTGTCATGTAGTGTCAGTTGATTGTGAATAAAATAATAAACGGCATGCCGTTGCGTTGTCAGAGAGAGAAGAGTGTTTCAGCGTGTTTCAGTGTTGAAAGCTTACTCTACCTTAGCCAATTATCATCACCTATGCGGTTGTCGCGTCCCTCCCTCGTCCCTCACCAAAGAAAAAAAACAACTGTGCAGGTCCTGTACGTGGCTGAGAGCCGAGCCAGATGACAAGGGCTTCAATGAATAGCTTTAGTTTATAACGCACCACATTTAATTGTCGGTAACGGTAACGGCGTTGCAACGATGGGAGAAGTAATTAATTAGATTACTCGTTACTGAAAAAAATAACGCCGTTAGTAATGCCGTTATACTCTAACGCCGTTATTACCAACACTGGGCATCACTGTATTAATTTTAATACTATAAATGAATAACTGCAGATAATTACATACTGTAAAATGAACACAACCATTAAAATGTAATTTATTTGATCACTTCATTGAACTGGCCAAGTTGTGACGGTCGCAACACGTCACTACAATTTAAAGGATGTGACCAAGCCTGTGGCCACTCCCATCATCAAAACTAATATTATATGTTCAGGCCTGGACTACTACTGAACATGTGAAGTTTCAGGCAGATTTGACCAAGTAAACAGAAGTTAATGCAACTTCCTTTGTTTTGGCGAAACATCAACCTTCGCCATTCCGTCATGGCAACGCCATTTGATGATGCACCGAGGTCATCTCACTATAGCATGACCATGGTCTTAAGGCCTTTCTGATCAGATGTGAGTTGGATATGGTAAAGATGCTTGGAGGAGCACGTCAAAGTCTAAAACCTTCATTTTCTGTTGCCAACAGGTGGCGCTATGTCTAATGCGGAATATTGTCATGTAGATGTGTTCAGGGCGGGACACTTATCAATCATGTGAAGTGTTTTTGCAGATCCGATCATTTATATATAGTTGTAGCAATTTTGTGTTTCATGGCGAAACATCAAAATTCCACGCCCACGCAGTGAGGTCAGACGCCCACCAGATGCCAGCTGGCCCACAGGAGGCGCTGGGCGAGCCTGCAACTGTTGCAGCAAGGTCGGGCGCCCGGCAGATGACTTGACCTTGACCTTGACCTTGACCTGACTTGACTTGACTTGACTTGACAGCACACACTTACCTGGAAACTCACCTGCCTTAAAATTGAAAATGAATGAAAACCCTGGAGTGGAATTTGAACCAAAACTTTTCTTCCTGGGCTGAAAAATTCCTCTTTCTGGACTGGAGTTTTCTTTCGTGCAGTGGAAGAATAAAGAGGAATTAATTACTAAATTATCAGGCATGTATAGTGATACATAAATGTATAGACAGGTTTCTTTTTACAAATATTACAGGGTGCACACACATTCAGGGGGCAAAACAGCTTTGGTAGCTGGTCAAAAGATTAAAGTCAACAGATGTAATCAGTGTATATTTAGCATGATTTTGTAAATCCTCGTTGACTCAGTGATAAAATGCAATTTCAGAGTTCTCTGTCTCTTGTCTTTCATATCATATTAATATTTTGTATAAATGTTAGCCATCAATAGTTGACTGTCAGTATAGTCATCAGGTCTCTGAATGAAATCGTCCCACTAAGTTTGTTATTCAAATAAACGTTGAGCTAAAAGGAGCCAAATCACAAAAAACTGTGTTGCTGACATGTCCTGTTAGTTTTGCTCAACTTACCTGGTTTTGCTGGTTATTGAGCCCGTTTATCCTCCTTATTTGTTCATATCAGGAACATTGTTGTAGCAGTGGAAGCTTTTGGAGAAATTAACTATTAGTTCAAACTAGGGCTGTCAACGAATATTCTAAATTCGAATATATATTCGAATATTTAAAAAAAAACCGAGATTCGAATGTGAAAATTAATATTCGAATATTAAATAAACAGTGGGAAAAAACTGAGTGGGGGGAAAAAAACGAAGAAAAAAAAAATAAAACAGCGGCTGCTTTGCGAGTGGGCGCACTGTATGACGGCCGGGTCATAGACAGGTCACATAAGCTGCACCTGCAGTGAGACGCGACAAAACATGCAGAGAGAGATGGCGGAATGTACAGAGCCAAACGAAAAAGTGATCTGGACTCCGAAAAACTTATGAAGCCCCGTCTGGAATTATTTTGGATTTTGGGCCGACACCGTCGACGGAAAAAATGCGGAGCGAGATAAAGTGATATGCAAGCTGTGTAAACTAAAATTAGCTTATCATTCCACCACTAGCAACCTGAAGACACATCTTGAAAATGTGCACCCAGATGAGCATGCCGTTATGTCTGGAACTCCACCTAAACAGCCTACATTTGCTGCACTGGTTTGATTATAGGCCTACTGTTTCAAGTTGTTCCATGTTTATTACAGCTTGCTCGGAGCATTCAATCTTCGCTCATTTAATTTTAATTTGTCGGGACCTTTAATTGCTCGCACAAGTTACGGAGATGTGGGGGGGGGGGCGCAGCGAGTTCATTGTTGTAATGTCCTAGGCATTGTTAAAGATGTTAATATTGAAATAAAAATAAAAAATACATACAAGTAGTAGTTATGTCTTGTATTAGTTTGTCCTCCTGTTGCCATAATGCGCAAATTAATATTCGAATATATTCGAATTATGTGTTAATTTTAGAACGAATATTCGAAGCTCATTTTGGAGCAATTTTGACAGCCCTAGTTCAAACTAACTAACTTCATGTTATTTACAAGCAATAATGGCAGTTGAACATGCAGTTTTCAGATGAGGACATTGTGTCTTCTTAAACAAAGTTATTTCTAATACAGAAGGTCTATTGGAGGCCAAACTGTACAGGAGATTAAATCATGTGAGGCTGTGTTATCATACCATATTCTTGACTGACCACATATTGCATTGACAGTTCATTTTCTTGGCATTAAACACATGGACAATCACGTAAACAAAGACTTCGCATGGAAAAGGGTGAAACCTGATGGTCCTCTCATTGCAGCACTCAAACAAATGTCTGTCTTCACTGGCTCATTTAATTACTTTGGCACGCCCATCTCGCTAACACCTGCTGCGTGACTACGTAAGCCCACCCCATAGCAAGACAGTGTGCCGTGACAGTAGTTTGGTAAGTTTTCAACTTTATGTGGAAAAAATGCAAATGTTACTTTTAGTTAGTGTTCGTGTTTGTTCAGAACATGGTCAATTCTGTTGGTAATTGTCATTTATGTGCTGGTTTATAGTTTACACTAGGGATGCAGGATATTATTGGCATGTCAGTTTAATTTTTCCTCCATTTGGAAGCTGCAGCTTTACAGTACGTTAAAGGCTGAGCATCTTTGTGGACTATCAGTTACGAGTCATGGCAGTGGTTCTGTTTACTGTAATTATACAGACTTCCCAGAATGAATGTGGTAATGTTTTATTGACCTTAAAATGCTACACATAGCACCTTCACATGTCAGAGGTCCACAGAGAGGAGTCACTGACAAAGGGTGGAAACCCTGCTGTTTACCGTCTTGAGTGAATACAAAACGGGAGGGCTCAGAGAGACAGAGAGACGTATGAGTGGTCGGAGTCATATGCTTGCAAGATGTTTGTGTTTTTCACTGTGATTGAAGAACTCCTTTATTTCAAAGGAAGAAAATAATACATTTGAAACAAGCAGTCATAGGACACGGGTCAAATCTGCAACATCTACACCTTGCCCTGTTAGCATGTTAACGTTAATGTGGCTAAACAGAAGACAAAATTAAACTCTTCCAACATTTTATAGCCTATTTAACAAGTCTCAGTAGTATGGCACCATTTTCAGGCCGTCATAGAGTCCAGTGTTTTGTGATGAGAGTACTATTTACAATTTAAAAAAAAACAAAAAAACAAAAAAGGAATCAACAAAGGAGTTTGATAAGCATGTGTTTTAAAAATAGTGCTTGAAACGAGTGACTTGACGTAAAACTATGTACATACCTGTATTTGTCAAAGCTTGTTTGCCTTTATATACACATCTTTTTTCACATTGTTAATAAGTCACATCAATCATATTAAATATAGCAAACATGTCTGCTGTAGCAAAAAAGAAAGGGAAAGAAACAAGTCAATTCGAATGACATGTAACCACATGTGTATCACATTTCAACATAAAACATATAACAATAATATTAATACCAATAGTAATGACATTATTTGAACAATTAAATGGAAATCTCTTTTCAGCATCTCTTCTTGATGAAATAATTCTACTCTGCATCATTTTCCAGTCATTTTGCTATGTACAAGAAACATTCAGAACTGTATCCTTCCGGTAGAGAGCTCTTTTGAATACTTACATTTGGTTTTTCAGTGTTTGCCATTCTGTGACTGCTCCAAGATCCTGTGCAGACCTGAAATTGCTGACCTGATATATCACCAAGTTTACATCTAAAAGGGAACACAACACATTTTGGGCCCCTGTGTTTGTTCTAACCCAGATGAGGAGTCTGACGCAGGTTCTCCTCTGTGTATCCACTAAGACTGGGTTGCACCAACAAGGATTAATTTATAACCCTGATGAAATCATGAATTAACGTAAAATTATGTTGCACAAACCTTCAAGAAAGTTAAGGGACAGACTCGACCCAATTGAGTTTTATTATGCATCTCTGATTTTTTCGCTTACTATGTAGCTGTCTGTTTTTTAAACTTCCATTATTTGTCTATATTTCTCAATTAATTTGGCCAACGAGTTTTTCTAAAAGAAGGAAAAATTAGAGCTTTTCTTCCGAGCCATCGTGAGTAAGGTAATTAGGTTAACAATCCTTTTAGCTAGCTAACAAACAATGCAATGTTTTCTTAACCTTTTAGCTAGCTAGAAAGCAATGTATGTGATTTACTAAACAGAGACTTTAATTGTGCAAGTTTTCATCTGGACTTTGTCATTTTGAACCTAGTTTTGCTAAACCCTAATTGGAACTAAACTTGGATTAAATTCATTTTTGCTGGTGCAACCCAGTCTAGTGTTTTTTGTAATCAGTCTTTACTTCTTCCAGCTCCAGGTGAGACAGCAAACAAGAGGATTTCCCAGCATGTCAAACTGTTCCTTTAAAAACTTGGCTTTGACTGTACTGTAACGAAGTGGGTTCTGGATTCACCGTAGAACGATTAAATCGTTCACTGATTTCCCTCGGGAGAGCAAGTGCAACCACTGCTTAGCTAGAGGATGACAAAGCATTACATTTTCTTTCTTTCTTTCTTTTTTTGTACAAGAGAATGTCTTACACATCAACTTCAAAACAATCAAGAATGCTTACTTGCTGTAGAACATGAATAAATACAGGAAATAAAAATTGACTTCTTCTAATCAAGTCAGTTAAACTTTTAACAATGACCAAAATAAAAGAAAAAAAAGTCATCCAGAGGTCCAAAATTATCAATATTACCAACAACAAAAAATAATAATTCAAGTGGAGGAAGATAAAAATTATGACGCTAACAATTGTACTGAAGTGTTTGTGCTTGTGAGGACATTAACCCATCACCTGAAATGTACCTCAAAATAAGAATAAAAATGCAAACAGGTCTGTTTTACATCAGTAGCTTCAAAGATTAAAAAAAACAAAACAGAAAAAATAACAGGGTCTGTCAGTCTTTATAACCCCAGTATCCCTGACTACAGATCTGCATTAAGTGGGTGCTTGAAATAAAGTGCAGAATATTTCTAGCCATAAATTCCATATTCTATACTTTTTTATGGATTAATCTCATTGTTGACAAGTAAAACTGTTCAACAAAGAAATCACTGAACACTGAAAGATTACATTCTTGTAGCACGACTGAAAACTATGAGCGATGCTGATGTCCTGTCGACTGTCACTAACAAAAACCTGTAATAATGTTGGAGTTGCGCTGTTTCTGTACGTTTTATGGTGCGTTCAGATACAAAGCGAATCAAATGATCCTAAACACGAATTATAACTAAAATCAAGAGAGTCAGAAAATATCTTATGAAAAACAAAAAAGAACTGCATTTAACGCTTGGTCAGATACTAATATTTCTGTCCCTGTCCTTTCTGCTCCTGTGTTTGTACATTCATGAAGTGGAGAACAACGTCGTCTTCTTCTCTGTTCATCTGCATCCGTTTGCCTGTTTTTGCATTTTACAATTTGTGGTTGCGATTTGACTTTGACATTTTCATTATTAATTCATCTAACTTGTTACTTCCTTGATTAATCGTATCTTCAATAAAATGTCAGAAAATGATGAAAAAAGTGCTGACCGGGACATCTTCAGCACAAAAATCAAAGATATTCAATTTACTTTCAAAATGAATTCAATCAGTTTTATGTTGATCAAGTAATCCTTCAATCGACTAGTGATATTTAATGGCTTATATTCAGCTTCCACTGGTGAAGTATTAATCATTCATCCACCAACAATCCCAATATTAACCCCGTTTATCCAGATTTTTTCTAGCATCTCTTCCTCCTGTTATCTTGCCCTTTCACTGCACACAAAAATACAACAAAATCCTTCATGCAATGGCAGATGTATTGTGTTTTTTAGAGATTCAAAGGACGGGTGTGTAGAATTTATTGGCATCTAGCTGTGAGGCTGCAGACTGCACCTCAATTCACCCCACCCGGCCAAGTGTGTAGGGGAACCTAAGGGTGGTGAATGTGGGAGGGACAGCAAAATATCCAGCAACTACTGAATTGCCCATGGCAAAGATTTTGATAAAAAAAAATTTTAATATAACCTCCATCAGTGTCTAGTCAATGTAAGCCAGTGAGATTCAGTATTGTGACAAAGCATCCTCACTAATTATAGACTGCCAAAATATTCAATAGCAATGGCTAACACAGCCATTTAATATTTTGTAAGCCGCTTCACTCGCATATGGGCATCTGAACAGTGTTACCAACTTTATTTTTAAAAAGCGACTAGCGACAAATCGAGTCAGCAGGAAAGTGAGAAATGTACACAAATCTATTATATTAATTTCCATGAATGCGGCTCAGGATGATCTGAGTCAGCTGCTTGTCTGAGAGCGGCACAACCTCTGTCCCTCTCCTCTCGCACAGGACTGGGCAGGAGTGAGTTTCTGCTGGGAGATGTTTATTGTCCCCACCAACAGTGATATTAAATATTCTCCTGCCCTTGAGAGAACCTCCAGTGGCCATGAAACTTGCAACAACAAAAAAAAAAAGCTCACTTGAGCCTGTGTTTGTTTTGTCAGTTCCTGGATACTGTAGAAATATCGAGGTGCAACATGAGGACACGCTCCTGCTGCAGATATAAAGGGCTCATTCTAAGTTTATGGAAACACAATTCTTATTTTCAGGTGATTATACACTCATGAAGGCATAAATATGAATAATCCGTTTCTGCCATATTTTACCAATAGATCCCCGTAAATCTTACACACTGAACCTTTAAATAATGAATAGTTATTACTCAGCCCCCTCATGCTCCCCCTGCAAAAAATGTATCCATAATATCTGTTGTGTGTCGTGTTGTATCTGAACGCAGGTTTGTAAAACCCAGCTTTAAAACCTCAGATTTAACTCTCTGTCTTACTTAAAATAAACTCAACTGAGCACTCTTCACTGCATTATTGTAAACAAAGGACTCATATGATAATATGACTTGAAATACAACACAATGACCCCCCCAAGAAGGAATATTACAAATTCAAAACGAAAGAAAGAAAAACATATAGGCCTACGTTTATTCAGCTTTGTTTGTTGTGTTATCTAGACGTATAAGGCTGGTCCAGTCATTGTGTGTTTCTGGCCATTAACAGTGTCCTGCTAGATGACTGTTCCTGCATGGTCAGCTGGTCAGAGGTAGAAGCCGGTGGCAGGTGGGTCGGGGAGGCTGGGCAGAGTCTCAGGACCGGGCATCGGGACAGCAGGGGGCGCTGCTCCGTTCCTCTTGGGAAGGGCACAGCCTCCTGGGTAAGTACTGTTCAGGATGCACCCATTCTCCATCTGCACAGGACAAGAGGAACATGAATAAAGACCGCTGGAAGAAATATGATGAAATACAGTAATATATGAAGTCATTAGAAGGAATGGTTTTAAAAAATAAAAACTTGTAGATTTTAATCGCTTAACATCCAGTTTCATATCAAACAGCTGTTCATTAAAGCTATATATGAAGGAAATACTCAAACCAAAGACTTTTTTATTACTGTTGTATCATTCATCAAATCGGAAGATTCATCATTTTGTATACATAGTATTTCCCCAGAATTTAGTTGGAATCTTTGAATTGGCATTGATTGATTTGATTGATTTGTGTATGTTGAACATAGGGCAGAAAGCTAGAATATACATGTATAGATTATTGATGAAATATAAATAAAAGGGCAGGACTATATACTCATTTTCGGACATGAACTACTTATTTATGTTGTTCATTGTGAGTTTGCTGTCACCTTTATTGGTTCTTGTTCTTTTTTTCTTACTCATAGTTTTTGTTTTGTTTTACATCCTCAAAATAAAATCTAAATCTAATCTAAACTTAGTTTCCTCACACTGTCATGGCGAGATAGTGGTATCTGTAAGGTTGTGTCTCATTTATTTTGAAATGAAACGTAGCTAAATATTTTTGTTTATGTGTTGTGCATGAAGACTGAAAACTATAGCAACAAGAGAAATGTTACTGTTTCAAAAAACTATACAACCATATAGATGTCATGTCGTCCAGTGATGTCCTCATCTACTCAATATGTAGGCTTCATGTGTGCATTCATTTCATTCGTTCATCTTTTAATTTGTCATTTATATTTAAATTATGTCTAATGTCGTATTACATTATTTCATGTCGTATTATGTTATTGTTTATTGAGTTTATCTTATCAAATCTTCATCTTATTTTATCAAATTAGTCATCTTCAGATTTTTTACTCATCAATATCAACATCTGTGTCTGTCATCATCATTAAGTTGTACAAAAAGTGCTTATCACAAGTTCTGAGAACACAGAGTGACATCTTTCTACCGTTAAGTCACTGTGGGATAAATCATGTTACCCCTTTGAGCCATCTTAATTATCTAAGAGCTGTTGAAATTATTAGTCAGACAAAGAATCAAAAAACTTAAAGCTATCTAATATACAATGATGTGAACTAGAAAACAAATGTGAGTCTGTGCTTATCAACAAATATTTTGTATTTTTTTCTGCGTTGTTTTTCTGTGTCAAAACAATCATTGTTTCTGACCACTGACAAATACATTGAACCACCAGTGTTTCAGCACTAAATTTGAGTATGTTACATTGTACGCTCTAACAGAGGAACACAGAGAAATTCAACATTTCATACTTTCTGTTTAATATGTTTTGGCTCATTTCAAGCTCTAATCTTGAAATGGTGAGAGATCTCTCTCACCATTGTTTGCAATTCAAGGAGTACATTAAGCAAACCTTGACATCTCTTCTCAACTTCTGCAAACACTTTCAGTCTCTGCAGCAAATAAAAACAACAGCACAGCCCTTCCGTTTTTGTAGGTCACAAAGACAGACAGAGAAAAAACAAACTGCACCAACACATCATGTCTTTTACTCTTCAAATCTCTGAGCAATGCCCCTAATAAACAAAACAAACAAGACACAGATGTATAACAAAGACGGCTATGCGCTTCTTAGGTTTCTGCCTCGGACTGTCATGTTAGTCCAGCCTGCAGGGGTTTAGTAATTATTATTACATGGCTTTGTTAAATACTTGATTCTGATTGGTCAGTTACAGCATTCTAAGGTCTGTTATTTCTGTATAGTAGACCATTGTTATGAATAATAGACCGTTGGACACAGTTCTGATCGAGATAGATATAATAGAGAACAACAAAATCATTTTTAAATCACTAAAATCATTTTAAAATTAATATTTTGAGTCAAGTTACTGTTTTTTTT